>PVJC01004436.1:0-63903 GCA_004026665.1 Murina feae
AAAAAAAAAAAAAAAAAAAAAAAAAAAAAAAAAAAAAAAAATAAAAAAAAAAAAATAAAAAAAAAAAAAAAAAAAAAAAAAAAAAAAAAAAAAAAAAAAAAAAAAAAAAAAAAAAAGAAAAGAGAGCCCTGGCTAGACGCATTATAATCTCAGGTTCACTTCCCTTTGAACCTGAAAGGTAGATGACAGATGTGTTTCTTTGACTATTTTGCAACTTGACCCAGAGCAAAGCTATTGCCATCGTAAATGATGGGCTGTTCCAAATGCTTATCTGGGCAGCAATGGGGTAGTATTTAATAAATGGTATATATTCAAAAGAAGAAGTGAATTTCCACTGTTTTGAAGAATGAATATCTGCTGGCTGAGATGGGAAAATGAGGCCTCATTGCAACAGTCACCCTGGCCACTTGCAATGAAATATAGTATAATTCCCAAATTTTGAAGTGAAAAATCATTCAGAAAGGTTTGAATAGTTCTATTTTGGCAAGTCATTCCTGATAAAACAACATATACATTAATAATACACTAAATATGAAGAAGTGAACTCTTTTATCTGTACATTTCGAGAGCAGAGCCCACAGCTATCAATATAAAGAGACAGTATGTACATGTGCTCCTGCTTCAGAAACACTCATTAAAAATACCCCAAAATAGTGCATTGATTACTTTGTGTCCACCTCAAAACAAAGTTGACTTGCTACGAGAAAAGGAAATGTGCGTATTCAGAAATATTAGCTTTATGTTAGATTGTTTTTTGACTAGGGGCCCAGTGCACAAAAATTTGTGCGCTCAGGGGGATCCCTTAGCCTGCCCTGTGCACTCTCGCAGTCTGGGACCCCTTGGAGGATGTCCACCTGCTGGCATGCCTGGCCAGCCTGGGTGAGGGGATGATGGCTGTTTGCAGGCTGGCCGAGCCCCCCAGTATAGACCCTCACCCCATTGGGGTGTGGCCAGCCTGGGTGCGGGCCAGGGCCATTTTCAGACTTTCAGGCTGCCCACAGTCCTTTCAGGTTTTGGGTCCCTACTGGGGTACCTGGCCAGACTGGGTGAGGGGCTGATGGCTATTTGCAGGCTGGCCAAGCCCCCCAGTGGGGTCCCTCACCCCATTGGGGTGTGGCCAGCCTGGGTGACAGGATGAGGGCCGTTTTCAGGCTGCCCACAGCTCCCATTGACCCAACGTCCCAGCAAGGCTGTCTGGAAGCAGGTTTTTGGGGTTTATTTATCTTCTATAATTGATACACTGTTCCTTTAAGTGGAGGCCTAGGCAGGTAACGAAGCCTTCTGTTGGCTTCAACTCCGAGGCTTGTATAATTGAGACAATGTTGCAAATATGTTGTTGCCTGGAGCCGAGAGAAGCTCAGGCGGCTGGCAAACAGTTTTACTCCTGCTGCAACAGAAGCTGCCTGTTTACTCAGCTCCGTGACTGCCAGCCTCCACCTTGTCTGGGTTAATTTGCATAAAGTTGCTCTGATTGGCTGGTGGGCGTGGCTTAGGCATCCCGAAGAAACAGTCAATTTCAATATTATGCTTTTATTAAATTAGATAATGCTGGCAACATGGTACGCTATAGGCTATCAGTTGCTTACTCTTGTGATTTATTGCATGCTTTGCTATAAGCTGTGGCTCAGTGCTACTGCCCAGCATCATGAGAGTATCCTACTCTATATTGCTAGTCAGGAAAAGATAAAAATTCAAAATTCAAAGTACGATTTCTACTGAATACATAAGGCTTTGCACCATGCTAGAATAGAAAAATTGTAAGCCAAACCATTGTGCCAGAGACCATCTGTAGAAAAAAACTAATAACATGGCCGCTGACCTACTCCCAAATTGGATGTCAGACCTGAGCTCATGCCTAAGAATAAGCAGTTAATTTCCAAATCTTTAAACTTCCGCTGTGATGAATCAGGGTCTATGTGTGTGGGCTCACGTCTGTGCATGAGGCTCCTGTGTATTCCATGTCTCAGTCTGATGGATGGGTCAGTGCTGCTGTCAGTGGAGAGGAAGGAAGGCATGAGCCAAGGGAGGTGGTGGGACTTTCCTCTTGTTCTTCTCTGATTTGCAGCATTCTTGTCTGACTCGCTGGGAAGTGCAGGTGGTTTCTAAGGAACAGACTGCCCTCCTGAGTATCGCCTCCTGCCTTCTAATACATCACTGGCTCCCACACTCCTTATAGCTATCTTGGTGCCTTAATTAAGGCATGGAAAGACCAGACGTGCCCATAGAAAAAGGCATTTAAAATACAATTTTAATGTGCCATGAAATACACATGAATGCACGTCCATTGGCTATGTTTTACGACAGCTTTAGCTGTAGAAATGCAAAAGTTCTGAAACTTATATTTAGAGAAAATAACTATTCATCCAAATAGAAAGAAAATAAAGGTTTTGCAGTAAATGTGAAGAATCATTAACTTCATAGATTTTGAACAGAAAGTATAATTGCCCACCATATAAGGCAAAAACATATTTTAAACCATTGTTGAGCAGAATAAAAACATGCTGCACCAATCCATTACCACCAGAATCAAATAGTATTCAAATGGCCACATGTTTTCTGAGTAAATCAATTAGATACAAAGACAGTAATAATTAGGACTGTTGGCAGTCAAAAGCTTTTCCAGAATCATACTCAGGTATTGAAAAGATGACTCCTGCCCACTTAATTACTTTTGCATCATGATAAATGATAGTAATTTTTTATGCCTTGAATGAGAAAGAATGGAAATATAAAAGTTACCCCAATGAGGATGGCCTAACTTATCCACAGAGAAGCACTGAACAATCATTTACTGACACATAAAAAGAGATACAGGCTTTCTGGTCAAAATGTTCTCTATTATGGTAGCAATATAATACATTATACATATTCTGCTGTGGAAAAATCCCAAAATTCTTATTTTAAATTAAAAAAATTAATTCATTTTTTGTTTAATATATTTTTATTGGTTTCAGAGAGGAAGGGAGAAGGACAGAGAGAGAGAGAAATATCAATGATGAGAGAGAATCATTGATAGGCTGCCTCCGCCATGCCAGAATGGGGATCGAGCCTGCAACCGGGACATGTGCCATGATTGGGAATCGAACCATGAAATGATTTATAGGGCGATACCCAACCAATGAGCCACACCTGCGGGGCAAAAAAAAAAATCAACAAAAAATCTAATAAGGAATGTGCGTAAAATTCCAGGTAAGGGAGCCAGGGAACTAGACAAAATAAATAAATAAAGCTACTCTTCCATTTGCTGCGTCTGGAGAGAGAAAACATCTCTTCCTTCCCACATCTAAACCCCGAGGGCCCTTCCCCCTCTTTGGGTCTTTATTAACTGGCTTTCGCCTCTGCTCTAATGGAAAAGTTGTGTATGCCCTGTCCTGCTCTGTCCTGTGCTCAGTGGTTTAACTGAAGGACAGATGTGTGTGTGTCTGTTTCCAAGGACACGGCCCTGACCACAAGGCGCGTCGGTCCCGGAGAGCGCCTGCAGGGGGCGGTCGATGCCGAGGAATGAACAGAAGGCACTGGCTGTACAGGACGTTCTGCACCTCTTGTAGGGATGTATGATACAAATCTCCAAGAAGGGGGCCTTCTGGGAAGTTCAGGGTTGTTCGCTCAAATCAAGTTGTTAAATGTTTGCCGTTGGTGTCTTAAAGATGCGGCCTGGGTAGGTGTGGCCATCTTTTCTCAGGCTCTCATTTCACAGATGAGGGAGTAACAGGCCCAGAGGAGCTCTGCGGTCTAACTAGCTAGTGAGAGGCATGGCTGATGCTAGAACTGAGGTCCCCTACTACCCCCTCTCCCCGCTTTAAAAAAAACTCCAGGTGGCTCCTGGCTGCTTTTATTTACAAGACAAATATCTAATGCTAAAAGGACATCCTCCTTCTGAGTTAGCATTCCTAGGCTTTAAGATGAAATTGGTGAGTGAAGCTCATTAGGGAAAAACAAGCACAAACTTGAAATGAGATAGAATTATGAACAT
Source organism: Murina feae (assembly GCA_004026665.1). Classification (NCBI taxonomy): domain Eukaryota; kingdom Metazoa; phylum Chordata; class Mammalia; order Chiroptera; family Vespertilionidae; genus Murina; species Murina feae. The sequence continues at coordinate 3,974 of PVJC01004436.1, forward strand.
ATTGCAATATCTTACTATTTTACAGCCACCACAGGCTCTCATGGTAAAGCCAGTTAATAAATTAATGTTTCTCTAGCTGTATCTGTTTATTGTTTTTAAATATATTTAGAAATGAGGTGTTTTGTTTTTCTAGTAAACACTTTGAGAATTGTATTATGATTTTCACCCCATCCTCTGTTTCTGAATCCCACTTAGAACAATTAATTTAGGCTTTCAGGGTATTTTCAAAAGCAAGCTACTCAAAATTTGGTCCTGGGACTGGCAGCATCCCCGGGAGCTTGCTAGAAATGTGGAATCGCAGGCCCCCTGTCAGGCCTCCTGCACCAGCACCTGAAGTTTCCCAGGATTCCCAGGTGTTCCGTATGTGGATGAAAGTTTGAACAGAACTCCTCGAAGCCCCCTTGAACTCCAGTACCACCTGGCAGAGGGTTGTGCCTATTGTTGTGTGTGTGTTGAGCTCAGTTCCTCACCCTTACCTTGGTGTTTCGGCCAAAAGTGAACTTTAGCATTTCCCATAGAAAAGAAGAGAACATTATGACTAACCCTTTAAAATCAGGCTGGAAGAATCCATGGCGTGAAGGAGTTTTTAATGAGCTCCCTGTGTGTTCTTTCATGCAACTTATTATTATTTTTTTATAATGTGAAAGGGCAATATGTTGCTATGGAAGGAAGGTCTGAAAGTTCTGGGGACTGTTCAAAACCAGCTTCTCTGTGGGCTCCATTCCCAGTGCTCGACTCGCTCATTGGTAATGAATTAGGTGTCTAAACAGGCATATGAACTCTGCCAGCTCCCAGGATATAAGGACACTTGCCAATTAACTAATATTAGCAGAAACCTTAACTTCTCATTGTTTTGTTTCATCCACCATCAAGTGTAAAGCAGTGTTTTACATAGCACAACAGGTGCTTAACTATCTTGGACAACAGTAACCAGAGATAAATATTTACTGAGTATTCACCATATACAAGTGCTATCTTAGATAAAAATGTTTTTTAATTGGTTAAATAGTTAATATTGTACTGCAATCAATGCAAGGGTATAGGTAGAAGAACATCTTTGGATGAGCTGTCCTGATGACCTTATCCTATATAATAAAAAGCCTAATATGCTAAGTGTCTAGTCGTCCAGTCACCCGTCCAACCAGTCAAAGCACAATATGCTAATGATATGCTAAGGCCACTCAACCACTCACTATGACATGCACTGACCACCAGGGGGCAGATGCTCTGACTGGTAGCTTAGCTTGCTCATGAGGTCCAGCTGATCAGGACTGAGTGAGATGGGCAGGACATGCCCTGGAGCCCTCCTGTGGTCCCTCCTCAGATGGCCAAACTCCCATATCCCTCCCTGGCCCTGATCATGCACTGGTGGAGTCCCTCAGCCTGGCCTGTGCCCTCTCTCAATCCGGGATACCTCAGCGGATGTTGGATAGCTGGTTTCAATCCGATCTATCCCACAGGTCAGGCTGAGGGACCCTACTGGTGCATGAATTCATGCACCAGGCCTCTCATTTCCATATAAAATCACATATCCATTTACCTCACATATTTCCAGAAAGTAATCAATTTTGGGGAACTAATGACTTTCCCATAGTCATCAGAGGAAACAGACAAATGCATTGACAATAAAAATATGGATGATAAATACTTAAAGGTTTCTACCAAAATTGTTAAACAAATTCATTTTAACTGATTGCTAGATATTTATTTAATCTTTATTGTTGAAAGTATTACATATGTTCCCTTTTCCCCCCCATTGACCTCTCCCAGCCTGCCCTCCATCCCCCCACAGCCTAGTCCTTCACCACCCTATTGTCTGGTGGTTATGCATATATACATACAACTTCCTTGTTAGATCTCTTACCACCCACCCAACCTCCCTTGCCTCCCCTCTGAGGTTTGACAGTCTGGTTGCTGCTTCTATGTCTCTGGATCTATTTTTGTTCATCAGTTCATGCTCATCATTATATCCCACATATTAGTGAGATCATGCGATACTTATCTTTCTCTGACTGGCTTATTTTGCTTAGCATAATGTTTTCCAGGTCCATCCATTCTGTTGCAACTGGTAAGAGTTCTTTATTTTTTATAGCAGTATAATATTCCATTGTGTAGCTGTACCACAATTTTATCCACTCGTTTGCTGACGGACACTTAACTATTGTAAATAATGCTGCTATGAACATAGAGGTGCATATATTCTTTCTGATGGGTGTTTCTAATTTCTTAGGATATATTCCTAGAAGTGGGATCAATGGGAGTTCCATTTTAATTTTTTAAAATTGTTATTGTTAAGATTATTACAGATGTCCCTCTTGTTTCCTCCCATTGCCTCCCTCTACTTGGTTCCTGCCCTGCCCCAGGCCTTTGACAGCCTATTGTCTGTGTCTATAGGTAATACATACATGCATATAAGATCTTTGTTTACTCTCTTCCCACCCTCCCCACCCCTTCCCTCTGAGAATCGTCAGTCTGTTCCATTTCAATGCCTCTGATTCTATTTTATTCACCAGTTCATTTTGTTCATTAGATTTCTTATTTGTTTATTTTGATTTATTTTTAGATTCAATTGTTGATAGGTATGTATTTGTGGCCATTTTGTTATTCATATTTTTAATCTTTTTCTTCTTCTTAAAGAATACCTTTCAACATGTCATATAATAAAAGAGTAATATGCAAATTGACCATTACCCGAGACACCAAAGCCACGCCCACCAGCTAAGCCATGCCTCCCAGCCAACCAGAGTGGCTGTATGCAAATTAACCCAGCCAAGATGGAGGCCGGCAGCCATGGAGCTAGAGCAAACCAGAGGCTTCTGTTGCAACTGCCTGCCTAGGCTGGCTGAGCTTCTGCTCACGGCCACGCCCACCAGCCAATCAGAGCGGCTGCATGCAAATTAACTCAGCCAAGATGGAGGCTGGCAGGGCGGCTCTGCACTGGGAGCCTCTGTGGCTGGCATAGCTGTGCCAGGTGTGTCAGCTCAGTTGGGGGGGGGGTCCGGCCTGGGGCCTCCTCGGGGCATCCAGGAACGCCCGTTCCAGGTCCATTGCTTGGCTCCACCCCCCGGGGGCCTCCACCAGGTGTGCAGGAGAGCGGGGGCCTCTGCGGGGCTTGCAGGAGCAGCTGTCCTGGGTCCGCTGCCTTCATCCGCCCCCCAGGGGCCTCCACAGGGTGTGTAGGAGCGTCTGCTGCACAGTGCGGAGAATCCGAAGCCAGTCTGCTGCCCGGCTCCACCCCGGGTGTGTTTGCTTAGCAGCAGGGCCCCACTGAGGGATCCTGCACCAGCGTCCGCCCCTGGCTCACAACCCAGCTCTGCACCTGGTATGTCTCCTCAGCGGTGGGGGCCCACCAGGCGTGTGCGATTGTGGGCCCTCTGGTGGGAAACGTCTAGGCCTGCACTCACCAGTCCTCCCACCCCCCAGTGCACAAACCCTAAAGGGGCTGTGGGCAGCCTGAAAATGGCCCTCAGCCCCTCACCCAGGCTGGCCAGGCATGCCAGCAGGTGGACATTCCCCCCCCCCCCCGAGGTGTCCCAGACTGCAAGAGGGCATAGGCCGGGCTGAGGGACCCTCACCCCCCAAGTGCACAAATTTTTGTGCACCGGGCCCCTAGTTTTATATAATACTGGTTTGGTGTCACTGGGAGGAATTGACCTCTAGGCTGTGACTATGGTGAGAGAGCTGCTGTGCAGAAGACACCCTTATGGAGGAGGACTTGCTCTAGTGGGGCTTTGGTGCTCACTGAGTCTGCCCCTTGAGTGTGTCACTTATAGATGTGTAGAGTTGTAATCTGGTATGTTTTCACACTGACCACTGGGTACACTGGCTCTTGGGTCTCCAGGGAGGTGCAAAGTCAACCACTGCCTGAGGCTACCCAGCAGGAGCTATAGAAAGATCTTCAGATTCCTCCTCTTTATGTCAGGTTTGGAAGTGTCCAGATGAGACCCAGATATAAAACAAGGCAGGCTGGTACTGGTGCCTGGTCTTGGGCCTTTTATTGATAGGTTTGGGGCTCCCTGACCCAGCTGCAGCTTGTTTTGAGAGATTTTAGCCTGAGCAAGGACAGGCCATTCATATGCAAAAGCAACTGCACACAGCTTGGGTGAGGCTGTAAATTGGATGAGGCAGGGTCTTAGGGAATCACCAGGGCAGAGCAAACAGAAATGGCTGCCAGTCAGCCCTGCAGCCAGCTGGGGAGTCCCAGCATAGGAACAAAGATCCCTGCGAGCACCTCCATCTGGGAGAAAGCCACTCCCCAAGTTCCTGTCCCGATGCCAGATAATCCGGTTCCTCCTCATATGTGTCTGTGTTATCCAGAGCCTTGGTCAGCCCTGGAGCTCAAAGGAAGCAGGAGCTTGTAAGTTCAGTTTGTGGTGCCGGCCTTTTAAGAGGAGCAGCTGGTCTCCATCAGCCTCTGTGTCACTGAGCCCCAATCTGCACTGGTTTTTAATAAGGTGACCAGATTTAAAGTGGTACACCATTGACCGGGGGGCGGGGAGAGGTGTTCTTTCTTCTTCTTCTTTTTTATTATTATTACTTAAAATATTACAAAGAGTAATTGGGAATTTTTTAAAACGCTGTGGGACGCGGGACAAACTGCTAAAAATCAGGACTGTCCCGCCAAAAGGGGGACTCTGGTCACCTTATTTTTACAGCCTGTGGTTCTTACTGCCCATTGAGACTTTTTTCCCAGCTCTGGGGCCCTGGGCTGGGATCTGGTGTGAAGCTGGGACCCCCTAGCTCCTCTGGGGACCCTCCACAGAGACGATCTCCCTCATGATTAAAAAAGTGGTACACCTGGGTGCTGGACCAGCCCATTCAGCACCTCCTCACCTCTTACCAGTCTCAGTGTACTTTCTTCTTCTCTATTTGTAGGACTTCCATTCAGCCAGCTTTCAGGTGGTTCTAGAAGATGGTTGTTCTGTATTTCAGTTGTAATTTTGATGTATTTGTGGGAGGTGGTGAGTGCAGGCATCTTCTTTTCTCCTCCATTTTCAGCTTTTTGAGGAAACTCCATACTGTTCTCCACAGTGGCTGCACCAGTCTGCATTCCCACCAGCAGTGCAGGAGGGTCCCTTTTTCTCTGCATCCTCTCCAGCACTTGTCGTTTGTTGATTTAGCCATTCTGACAGGTGTGAGGTGGTCCCTCATTGTTGTTTTGATTTTCATCTCTTGGATGATTAGTGACTTTGAGCATTTTTTTCATATGTCTCTTGGCCTTCTGTATGTCCAATTTGGAGAAGTATTTATTTAGGTTCTTTGCTTTTTTTTTTTTTTTAAATCGGATTGTTTATCTTCCTTTTGTTAAGTTGTATGATTCCTTATAAACTTTGGAGATTAACCCCTTATCAGATGTATCATTGCCAAATGTGTTCTCCCATGCAGTGGGCTCTCTTATTACTTTGTTGATGGTTTCTTTGGATATGCAGAAGTTTTTTATTTTGATGTCCTATATGTTTATTTTCTCCTTAGTTTAAATGATATTTATTTTTAACTGACTTTGTATACTACATGATAGTAAATATATTCTCCTCTGCTTTGGGAGCACCAAAGACCAGTGCTACACTAACTCAAGTCTATTAGGGAAATACATTCAGACTCTGCTAATATTTCTGTGTAGTCAGGTGTCAGAAGCTTTAAATTGTTAAGTTAAAAAGAAATGGAAAGAACCAAAATATATTTTTCTCTTATTGGGAATCCGAGCTGAGAAATAATACATCTTTGCCTCATCTCCTACCCCAAATTAGATTGACTAGTTCTCCAACAGTCTCCCAGCAGCTGGCATCCCACCCCAATCCTTCTAGTTGTTAGAAATAATTTCCAGCAGCTGTCTGAGGAAAGTTCTGTACAAGTGCCAACTTTTGGGCTATGGTAGCATCCATACACTCAGAACTAGGATTTTCCTCTTGGCCTGGGCTAGGATACAAGAAGCTCAGATCTCCTTTTTAAGCCTTACTAAAGGCCTGGTCAATGGTTCGAGTCTGCCAGGCAGCAAAAGCCTCATTTCTCTCCTCCTAATGATAAGGCAATTAATCACCAAGGAATGTTAGTGATTTCCTTTTCTTTTGGTTAATCCACACCTGATTTTCCATTGATTTTTAGAGAGAGTAGAAGGAAGGGAAGATAAGAGAGAGAGAGATAGAGAGAGAGAGAGAGAGAGAGAGAGAGAGAGAGAGAGAGAGAGACATTGATGTGTCCACAAAGATCAGTTGCCTTCTACATATGTTGGACCCGGTCCAGGATCAGGCCTGCAACCCAGGTACATACCCTTGACCGGTAATTGCTCTAATCATCGAGCAAAACTGGCCAAAGCAATGATGTCCTTTTTATTGCTCATTTAGGAGTGTCTCTATCTGTGATGTCAGAGAGGCTTTCAATTCAGATGCCAAGGGCATGTAATGGAAAGGAGGTGGACTTGTCTTGCTAGAGAGGCTGCCTTGCTAACAGTTGCCTCCTTCTTGCTGCTGGCAGGGGGTACTTCTCATTAAAGGGGATACTTTAGCCATTGCCCAATCATCCCAATCTCCTACTTGGCCCTACTTTTTTAAATAAGACACTTTAAAAGTCAATTCATTAGCTGAGAAAGTATTATCACAGGAAACTCTTGTAGAGAACTGTGGAATTTTAAATAGTAAACACACAACTCTAAAACAACTGTTTTACTGAAATATGTATGCAAAATAGTGTACAAGTTATAAGCTTATAGCTTGACAGCCCAATGATTTGTTACAAAGAAAATATACCCACGGAACCAACTCTCCATAAAAAAGGAATTCTTTCTAAAAAAAAAAAAAGAGCACTTTCTTGATGACTAGTATCCCCGAAGCTCCTTGCCAATCACACATCCTCCTCTTCCCCAAGGTAACTGGCTTCTACCACCATAGACAGGTTTGGCCTGCTTTTAACTTTAGGTAAGTGGAATCATAAAGTATGTATTCTTTTGTGTCTGGATCCTTTCACTCAACATGGTGTTTATGTGATTTATCCTGGTTGCTTGGTGTAGCTGTAGCTTATTTATTGGTCTAAGTAGTCCATTGTATGTATATGCTATTATTTATTTATGCGTTCTATTCTTGTTGATGGACAGTTTAGCCATTGCCAGCTGAGGATGTTAAAAATAATATTGCTATGAATATTTTGTATCTTTTGGTACACATGCGTATGCATTTTAGTTGTGTATATACCTAGGAATGGAATTATTGGCTTACAAACTCTGAATTTTGGGGGAATGACAGCCCACCACAAGCCCCAAGCATTCCTGCATGTCCTTCCTGAGTGTGCCAAACTTCAAGCCATATCCATCCCTGACACTGAGCACTTCCTGAGGCTGGCCACATAGGAACTAAGCAGGTCACAGCCACTATGGTGTGAATGCTGCTTGCTCCTCAGGGGAAGCAGGAGGACTGGCATGTTAGCTGCTTGCTACAAAGGCTCTGAGCCCTGGACCCTGTGTGCCTCAGCTATTGCACAACCCCTTGTGTGAGTGGCTTACATCTGACCCCATCATGTTCCCAGTGGGTGTGGGAGGCAGAAAATCAGATCACCTGTTTGATATTCCTGCCATTTGCTATGCTGTGAGTCAGAAACGGTCTCTTACGTCTCAGAGTCCACTTTTGGCAACTGTGGAGTGTGGCAAGCCACCTTGCTTGTCTACCTAGCCATCTCCTTTGGAATCTTATTACTCCTTGCTCTCCCTCCATGAGGTTGGGATTCTTCCCTGACAGTGCTTAGTCAGCTATAGTAGGTAATACTAAATAGTCTCCAAAGTAATCTCTTATTACTCTTCTGACTCAAGCTTTTTAGAACTTGCTATGGCTACTATTTTATTGCCCATTATTTACATACTTCCGCATTATCAAATAGGATAATTCTTATAGAAATTCTGTGAGGCAGGCTTTTACAGAGTAGGGCAATGAAGACAGGTTAAGGGATACATTTGCTTTTATACAATTATAATAACAATGGTTATCATAATATATAACTACAACCCTTAATGCTTTATATGTGAACGAGAAGCCCAGTGCACGAAATCATGCGGCCCTGCCCACCTGCGCGAGCCCCGGCCACCTGCCCACTGCCCTGCTGGGCTCACAGCCCTGCCCACCCACATCGGTCTTTGGTTGTTACAGCGTTAGGGCCACGGGCAATATATATATATATATATATATATATATATATATATATATATATATATTTTTTTTCCCATTACAATAAGATAGGTGTTATGGTCATTCCCAATGAGTACATTAATAAATCAACATGCAGTGAAGTTAACTCACCTGATTATAGTCACACAAACAGTAACACCCTGTAGCATTTATAGTTTAACTAGAGCAGCAGTTCTCAACCTGTGAGTCACGACCCCTCTGGTGGTCGAATGACTCTTTGACAGGGGTCGATTCATAACAGTAGCAACATTACAGTTATGAAGTAGCAACGAAAATAATTTTACGGTTGGATCACAACATGAGGAACTGTATTTAGAGGACCAGAAGGTTGAGAACCACTGAACTAGAGGCTTGATGCACGAAATTCGTGCAAGAGTAGGCCTTCCTTCCTCTGGCTGCCTTCAATGGCTTCCCTCTGGCACCTGGCACACGGGACCTAGGCTTTCCTCTGGCCGCCAGCAGGCATCTGGGACCGGGGCTTCCCTGGCAGCCCTGGCTTCATCTGGAAGGTTTTCCAGAAGGACATCTGGTCTAATTAGCATATTATGCTTTCCCTAGAAGGCTGGTAAATGAAATTTGTGCACTCGGGAAGTGGGGAGGTCCCTCAGCCCAGCCTGCACCCTCTCGCAGTCTGGGAGACTTTGGGGAATGTCCAACTGACAGCTTAGGCCCATCCCCCACTCCACTTGCCAGCTGTGAGCCTGGCACTGACCACTAGGGGGAAGCTCCTGCATTGAGCATCTGCCCCCGGTGGTGGTCAGTGCACATCATAATGACTATTGTTCTGCCATTAGGTTGATTTGCATATTAATCTTTAATTATATAGGATTATTATAGATCTGTAGGTGGCACAGCTTGAACCCATGTCCTGGGAACTCAGCACTGGTGTTCACTTCACTGGACACTTTGCCAAGACACCTCAGCCCTCAACAACTATCTGCTTGTTTGAGTCCCCCACCTGGCACTTGATTGAATAAGAGAAATCTAGAAGAGTATGTATGTCTAATTTTAAAGGAAACATTATTTACGCTTTTAAAGGTTACCAGTCTCATAATCATCTGGAGCTCTATTTCTCCAGGAAAAGTAATTCTAGAAAGTCAGGAGGGATGTCTTCATGTGTGTCTATAGAACTCAAATGAAATGAATTCTCCGAAAGTCAGCAGTCTTTCATGTTTTTTCATCTCACCATGCTAACGTGGCCTCAACCTAGATCCAAGAGACTGGCCCTTGGGAGGGACAGCTACATGATTAACTTTTCACATTGGCCCAGTTCTTGGCTTCTTTGCTCAGGGACCGTGGCCACTCTTGGGGCTACACTGACTCTCCATCATAACCTAAAAGTGAAAATGCTTTCCCGATTCGCCCAGCCACCCACACCCAGTGCCAGCATGTTTCTTTGGGGACATCACACTATTTATCTGACGAAATTGTGTAACATTTGCCTAGTTGCCATTTCAAGAAACTGATTCAAAGAGATCCTTGGGAAAGTTATCTTAAATACGTGCTTATAAAATCAGTTTTAAAGGCCTATTACATTTGAAAAATCTGTATTTCAATGACTGCTCAGTTTTCCTTTAAATATGCATTCCAAATTATGGCTGGGTATTTTGGCAGAGAGTGGGGAAAAGGGTTTACATAGATGTTCAGAGGGAAATTCAGAAATATTCTTCAATGACCAGGAACTCCGTGATGAAATGTATCCTCAGTATGGAGGGGCTATTTCAACAATAGGCTATGTAAATCCAGAAATGATTATTTCAGATAAGAGGGAATATCTTAAAGAAAAAACGTAGGTACTTTCATTTAAGTGGAGAGATGGTGAAGAAGTATGCGTATGTGGCTGGGGAGAGGGGCTAGTAGAGGATATATAATATTATATCTTAAAATAAATGTCACAGAGGTCTAGTGGTTATTATTTTATATTGAAAGTAAGGAAAAAAAAGTAATTCTCATCTACCTTACTTGGAATTTTTATACTATATTGTTATGGCCATTTCTTCTTGTATAAATAAAAAGTGATATAAACATCATTGCAAGGGTATCTGGGTAGAGAGTAGGCATATTTTGATTCTGAAAGGTATTTCAAGTCAGTGATAGGCATAAGTGGATCAACAAGACCCAGTCAAAAACAGATCTTGCATTTTTATATTAAGTACCGCTTCTTTCAGTCCGATAAAACAATTCAGCCAATAATGACTGGTATTGGTATGCAGAGGAAAATGTTCGTGAGAAACAAGTTCCTCAGGTCTAACCTTAGAGTCCTGGGTGTGAGATCCTCTTCTGAGATCAGGGGGCCTGCAGAGCTCAGATGGAATGAATCCCCAAAGCAAACACCCTGTCACACATCCATTCTTTCACTTGCTTTTTACAAGTCCCTCACTTTGTACTATTGCCATTGATACTTACTCAAGAATCTCTGATGAAAGATAATGAATCTGTAGAGAAAAATTTAATTGTGCACATCAGAGTCTTGAACTAATTGCCTTTTATGTTGCACATATAAAGCAGGTCATGCCTCTCCTTTTAGCACATGTAGGGAAGGAAAGCCTTTGTGATGGAAGGATCTAGGTTAGCAATAAAAATGATTTCCTGATAGTGTGGGCTGTAGGCACAGGCTTCTCAGGGCTGCTGGGAATCCCTCACTAGAATGCTCAGGCAGAGAGAGACCCGCATATAGTGGAGAGACACACGCCCCTCAGAATCAGCCAGAGTGCAAACTTCTGGAGCCAAACCACTGCATTTGTGAAATAGAAGGGCTAAGCATGGCTATGGGAAAGAAGAACAAATGATCACTATATTAGGGATAAAAATTCCTCGGGAGAGCAGACAAGGAAAGCAAAGAGAAGGGATGAGGATGTGACAGGAAGCTGGATTCTGCCATGGAGATGCAGATGAGTACTATGTCGGCTTTGGCCATGGCTCTGCACCCGCTCTCCATGGCCCTGTCCTGTCCTAGAGCTCCTTACGTCACTCATATGGTATCTACACAGGAGATTCCCCTGACATCTAGCACTCAGTATAACTCTGCTCTCACCCTCACATTTCCTGGGTGAGCTGTGCCCCTTCTTTGTATGGACAGGTTCAAAGTCTCCCTAACCATTGTTTCTTTAATCTCCACGATGAGGAAGTTGAATTAGATTGTGATTTTTACTATTGAGTTTATTCAAGAAAAGCAGGAAACAGCCTCTAGATTTAGCTGAAGAAAGAGTAGCTGCTTGGTTTCTGTTAAATACGACAGCATTTGCGGAGAAGGGAATTGGACACGGAGTTTTTGGTGTTGGGAAGTGGGAAGGCTTCCTCCGAAGGACTCATTGTGAGGGTATTTGGCAGGGCTGCAGCATCTGTCACAAGGGGGTTGGTAGATTTATGTGCTTCTCAAGGAGGCCCCTGAACTTGCTTTCAGCATGAGATAAATCACTGTCACTTTGCAGACAGGCACAGACAAACATGGCGGTGACTTTTGCTTCATTAAAACAAAAGAACCAACCAGGCTCCCGCAGACGTGGTTTCTGCCTCTTCGAAATGACAGAATCAATTAGTGCAGGATCGCCTCCACAGTATGCCATGGGCATGGCTTTTGGGCTGAGGCAATAAAGACCTGTCAACTATGATGATGTTTTTGGAGAACAGGTGGGGAATATGTGGCAGCTCATCAGGATATGAAAAATGATGCCCCTTGGAAAGTAGGTACAGGCATTGTAATAATATACTTGACAGACACCTTCCCTGCTAGCAACTTTGCAAGGCATGATGATAATTACTAATCAAATTGGCTCGATATAGTATAACAGTACTCACCAGAAATCAGCCCAGATGGGAAAACTGTGAAAAACTGCATTTTTCTCATTAATTTTATATACCTTTATTACTACAATGGGGTCATGAAATTTAAAGTGGCTCACAAGAAAAAAAGGCTATGGATTCATAAAGCTCGTGTGACTCCAGAGATGTCACAGTTTGGTCTGTGCTGTATGATGCCATTTATTTATTGAATCAAGGTGATATATGTGTGTGCATATTTGTGTGTGTGTGTGTGTGTGTGTGTGTGTGAGAGAGAGAGAGAGAGAGAGAGAGAGAGAGAGAGAGAGAGAGAGAGAGAGGTGGGGGGAGGAAGAGAAAGGGAAGGAGAAGTCACTTAGGTATCAGTGATAACCATCATGTAATATACACTATTATACATAGTCAGGTATTATATATAAAGTATATTTTCCTAGAAAGTATAACAATATTTTCATTTTATTAATTAATTATTTTTAAAGGTTCTTTATTTATTTTAATATATTTTATTTATTTTTTACAGAGAGGAAGGGAGAAGGAGATGGATAGAGAGTTAGAAACATTGATGAGAGAGAAATATCGATCAGCTGCCTCCTGCACACCCCCTACTGGGGATGTGCCTGCAACCAAGGTACATGCCCTTGACCAGAATCGAATCTGGGACCCTTCAGTCCAAAGGCCAATGCTCTATCCACTGAGCCAAACTGGTTAGGGCTTAACACTATCAGACCTGAGGCCCTGAACCTAACTGTCCGTTAAACCACACAAAGTCAATTCAAACACATGGGGGCAGACATTTGCAATGGCTAACCATGAGGTTTGACCACTATTGGTTGGTTATTTTTAGTTTATGACGTATTTTTTTCATGTACTAGGCAAAGTACCTAGGCAAAGCGGTATAGTGGCAGATTCGGAAATTATAAAAAACTCAGTACAGTGGTCTGGTAGGATTGTTTATTTTTTATTGTCGACATAATTACAGATGCTCTCTATTTCCCCCCACTTCTCCCCTCCACCAGCACCTGCACCACCCCAGGTGTTCACCACTATTGTCTGTGTTCATGGGCTATGTACATCTTTTTAAAAAATTTTATTGATTTTTTTTTTTCCGAGAGGAAAGGAGAGGGATGGAGACTTAGAAACATCAATGGGAGAGAAACATCGATCAGCTACCTCCTGCACACCCCCTACTGGGGATGTGCATGCAACCAAGGCATATGCCCTTGACCAGAATCAAACCTGGGACCCTTCAGTCTGCAGGTCGATGCTCTACCCACCAAGCCAAACCGGTTAGGGCTGCATACCTTAATATATGAAAACACTGGGTCCGTCATATCCACAAGGACCTGAGACTCAACCTAACGCCCAGGCTGTGCGCACAGCAGACTCTGGTGGGTGGGGATTTGTGGCAGCAGAGATGGGGACAGGGGAGGTGGGGCCGGCACTCACACTCACTCACAACCGCACACACACACAAACACAGAGTGCCTACCAGCTCACAGCCTTTTATCCCTTTTTTTCCCTCCTTCCCAGGTCACTCTTGGAGCCTCTCTCAGAATGAAGGAACAAAACAGACTGGGCCTGAAGAGGCCTGGATGGAAGGGAGGGCTGGCAGAGGGTGGAGTGGCTCCCACTGGACCTGCCCCCTCCCAGCCAGGAAGGAGGAAGAGGGACACAGGGAGACCTGGAGGACTGCTAGGAAAAACAGAGAGACAGAGACTAGAGGAGATCAGTTTGGTAGGGGAGGGCAGTTGGGGGTGAGATTAGGCCAGTTGGGGAGAGCAGTTAGGGGTGATCAGGCAGGCAGGCAGGCGAGTGGTTAGGAGCCAGCAGTCCCAACTGCCAGAGATGTCCAACTGCCAGTTTAGGCCCAATCCCAACCGGCAGTCGAACATCCCCCAAGGGGTCCCTGAATGGAGAGGGTGCAGGCTGGGCTGAGGGACTCCCCCTTCCCACGTGCACAAATTTTGTGCACCGGGCCACTAGTATGCATAGAAGTTCTTTGGTTAATCTCTTTCCATCTCCCCCCACTCCTCCCCTGTGAGATCTGTCAGTTTGTTCCAGCATCCATGCCTCTGGACCTATTTTGTTCATCAATTTATTTTTTTTTTCATTAGATTCACATATAAGTGAGATCATGTGATGTTTATCTTTTTCTGACTGGCTTATTTCACTTAGCATAGTGGTCTCCAGGTTCATCCATGCTGTTCCAAAGGGTGAAAGATCCTTCTTTTGACAGGTGCATGGTATTCCATTGTGTAAATGTACCACAGCTTTTTTTATCCAGTCATTTAACTGATGGGTACTTGAACTGTTTCCAGATCTTAACTATCCTATCTAATAAAAGAGTAATATGCAAATTAGGCATCACTCCCTCGCAAAGATGGCTTTCCCCATAGCCACAAGATGGCGGTGCCCAGTCCGGCTCAGCTCCACCACTGAAGTGGTCAGGCCTGTTAGCCAGGGAGGTGGAGGTGGAGGTGGAGGGCTCGAGGGGAGGAACAGGTGATCAGAGGGGGGGGTAGAGGTCCCCTGCCCAGGCCAGAGGCCTTTGCCAGGAGGCCTCAGGCATGGGCAAGGGTGGAGCCAGTGATTGGAGTGGGCAGGGGCAGAGCCAGTGATCGGAGGGGTATGAGGGAGCCCTACCCAGGCATAAGGCCTGGGCTAGAGGCCTCAGGCCTGAGCAGGGGCAAGGCTGGAGATCGCAGGGGCCTGGGTACTGGTGGAGCTGGCAAAACAGGGGCCTGAGGGTCTCCTGCCCAAGCCTGCAGCCTTGGCCAGAGGCTGTAGTGGGACAGGGGCAGAGCTGGCAATGCAGGGATCTGGGGGTTCTCTGTGCAGATCTGTAGCCTTGACCAAAGAATGCCAGTAGGGCACAGGCAGAGTCAGCGATGGCAGGGGGAAGGATCAGAGCCGATGATCACAGGGGCCTGGGCTCTGTGAAGTCAGCAATCAGAGGAGCTTGGGGGTCTTCTGCCCAGGCCTGCAGCCTCAGGCAGAGACTGCAGGCCTGGGCAGGGTTGGAACCAGTGATTTCAGTGGTCTGGGAGTCCCCTGTCCAAGTCTGTATCCTCGGCCAGAGGTTACAAGCCTGGGCAGGGGTGGAGCCGGTGATCAGAGTGAACTACAGAGGAAACACCTTTTCTTACCGCTCATTGGCTAAACTCCCTGTATGCCACTGGTAATATTCTTAGTAACTAGGGTAATAAAAATCCCAAAAGGTGATCTGGGGTTTTTCTACCACACTTCTGGAGAAAAAAAAAGAAGGTCCACTGTTGAAGGGCCAAGAAATGTCATATCCTGCCCTAGCTGGTTTGGCTCAGTAGATAATGCCTCAGCCTGCTGACTGCAAGGTCTGGGTTTAATTCTGACTAAGGGCATGTACCTAGGATGTAGGTTCCTCCCTGGTCGGGGCCCAGGTCAGGGCATATGCAGGACGTAACCAATCAAAGTGTTCCTCTAACTTTGATGTTTCTCTCTATTTTTCCCTTTTCTTCTACATTGTCTAAAAATCAATGGAAATATATCCTCAGGTGAGGATAAAAAAAAAAAAAAAAAGAGAAAGAAATGTCATATCGTATGAAAGACACATCTTGAAAATGCCTAAATAAAGTTGTCATTTTTTCATGATGAAGGGACTGGAGTCCGTGTTGATGAAAACACCTTGGTGGCTGCGGTGACTGGCAGTGGCTGCAGCAGCGAGGTGATGGGGCTGGTGGCTTCCCCTGATTAGCCTGGTCACCTCCCACAAAGGAAGGCCAGACTGAGGCTTAGGCCCGCTCCCCAAGGGGAGCAGGGAGCGGGCCTAAGCCATCAGTAGGACACCCCCTGAGGGCTCCCAATATGTAAGAGGGGGCAGGCTGGGCTGAGGAACCCCTCCCCCCAATGCACAAATTCTGTGCACTGGGCCCCTAGTTGTAAATAACTCTGCTATGAACTAGGGATGCATATATCCATTCTGACTGGTGTTTAGGGATTCTTAGGATATATTCCCAGAAATGAGATTGCTTGGTTAAACAGTAGTTCCATTTTTAATTTTTTGAGAAAACTCCATACTGTTTTCCACAGTGGCTGCACCAGTCTGTATTCCCACCAGCAATGTACTATGGGTTTCCTTTTCTCCACATCCTCACCAGCACTTGTTGTTTGTTGATTTATTGATGGTAGCCATTCTGCCAGGTGAGGTGATGTCCCATTGTCATTTTAATTTGCATCTCTCTAATGATTAATGACATTGAGCATTTTTCCATATGCCTATTGGTCATCTGTATGTCCTCTATAGAGAAATCTCTATTCAAATCCTTTGCCAATTTTTAAATTAGATTGTTTGTCTTCCTAGTGTTGAGTTTCATGAGTTCTTTGTATGCTTTGGAAATTAACCCCTGATTATATGTATTATTGGCAAATATGTTCTCCCATTCAGTTGATATTTTGTTTGCTCTACAGAAGCTTTTTAGTTCCATGTAGTCCCATTTATTTGTTTTTCTTGCCCTAGGATGTGTATTGATGAAAAGCTTGCTATGTGAGATGTCTGAGACTTTTCTGCCTATATTTTGTTCTAGGATTTTTATGGTTTCATGACTTATATTTAAGTCTTTTATTTATCTTGAGCTTATTCTTATGTATAATATGAATTGGTGGTCTAGTTTCATTATTTTTTGTATGTACCTGTCCTATTTTCCCAACACCATTTATTGAAGAAACTATATTTATGCCATTGCATGCTTTTGCCTCTTTTGTCAAATATTAACTCACCATAACAGTGTGGGTTGATTTCTAGGGTCTCTGTTCTGTTCCACCAGTCTATATATCTGTTATTGTGTCAGTGTCAGGCTGTTTTGATTATAATATAGTAATATCATTTGATATCTGTTCTCATGATCCCTCCAACTTTGTTCTTCTTTCTCAAGATTGCTGAGGCTATTCGGGGTCTTTTTTTGGTTCCATATGAATTTTTAGAATATTTATTTTAGACCTGTGAAATACGCCATTGTCATTTTAATAGGAATTGTGTTGAATCTAGAGATTGCTTTGGGTAGTATAGACATTTTAATGATGTTAATTTTCCTAATCCGTGAACACGGTATATGCTTCCACTTGTTTGTATCTTCCATTTCCTTTGACAACGTCCTATAGTTTTCTCAGTATTGGTCTTATACCTGCTTGGTTAAGTTTATTCTCAAATATCTTTTTCGTTGTTGTTGCAATGATAAATGGGATTGTTATTTTAGTTTATCTTTCTGAGTTCATTATTTATATATAAAAATTCCATTTATTTCTGGGTGTTAATTTTGTATTTTGTTACTTTGCTGGATATGCAAGATACAGAACATTTCATCCCAAAGTGCAGGCAGAATATACATTCTTCTTAAATGCAAATGGAAAATTCTCAAAGATATACCACATGTTAGGACACAAAATAAATTTTAACAAATTCAGGAAGATTGACATTATATCAAGCATCTTCTTGGATCAAAATGGCGTGAAATTAGAAATCAACTACAATAAAAAACCCCTCAAAAACACTTGAACACATGGAGGCTAAATAGCATATTATTAAACAATGAATGGATTATGAGTAAGAACAAGGAAGATCAAAACGATAATGCAGTACCATCTCAGACCTGTCAGAATGGCTATCATCAACAAATCAACAAACGACAAGTGCTGGAGAGGATGCGGAGGAAAAGGAACCCTCATGAACTGCTGGTGGGAATGCAGACTGGTGCAGCCACTGTGGAAAACAGTATGGATTTTCCTCAAAAAACTAAAAATGGAACTCCCATTTGACCCAGTGATCCCAATTCTAGGAATATATCCCAAGAAACTAGAAACACCCATTAGGAAGGATATGCACCCCTATATTAATAGCAGCACAATTCACCATAGCTAAGATTTGGAAACAGCCTAAGTGCCCATCAGCAGATGAGTGGATTAAAAAACTGTGGTACATCTACACAGTGGAATACTACACTGCGGTAAAAAAGGAGTTCTTACCATTTGCAACAGCATGAATGGACCTGGATAGCATTATGCTAAGTGAAATAAGCCAGCCAGAGAAAGATGAATATCACATGATTTCACTCATTTATGGAATACAATGAACAACATAAACTGATGAAGAAAAACAGATCCAGAGACAGAGAAGCATCGATTAGACTGTCAAACCTCAGAGGGAAGGTCGGGGAAGGTAAGGGTAAGGGGGACAGATCAACCAAAGGACTTATATGCATGCATATAAGCCTAACCAATGGACACAGATAACATGGAAGTGAGGGCATGAGTGGGGAAGAAGGGGAGGTATTGTGGGTATAAGGACACATATGTAATAACCTAATCAATAAAGAAATAATAATAAAAAAAGAACAAGGAAAAAATAAAAAACTTCCTGGAAAAAAACAAAAATGAACACGCAACAACCCTAAATCTATGGGACACAGTGAAAACAATCCTAACAGGGAAGTCCATAGCATGACAGGCCTATCTCATGAAACAAGAAAAAGCTCAATAAACAAACTAACCCTATAACTAAAAGAATTAGAAAGAGAAGAAGAAAAGTTCAGAGTAGATAGAAGGAAGAAAATAATAAAGATCAGCATGGAAATAAATGACATAGAGAATAAAAAATAAATACAAAAGATCAATGAAACTAAGAGCTAGTTCTAGGGAAAGATAGACAAGATTGAAGGACCTTTAACCAGACTTATCAAGAAACAAAGAGAGGATCCACATAGATGAAAATCAGAAATGAAAGGGGCAAAGTAACAACTGACATCACAGAAATACAAAGGATTATAAGAAAATGCTATGAACAACTATGTGCCAACAAACTGGACATCCTTATGAAAGGCCTGCACAAAATGGACAAATTCCTAGAAACATACAATCTCTTAAAACTCAATTAGAAAGAATCAGAAAACCTGAAAAGGCTGATCACAACAAGTAAAATTCAAGCAGTAATAAAAAAACAACACCTCCCAGTAAGCAAAAGTCCCGGGCTGGATGACTTCACAGGCGACTTTAACAAAGCAGTCAAAGAACTAACACTTGCCCTCCTAAAAAAGTTCCAAAAAATTCAAGAAAAGGGAAGACTTTCGAGCTCTTTCTAGGAGCCAGCATTATCCTAATTCCAAAACCAGATAAAGATACTACAAAGACAGAAAATTACAGGCCATATCGCTGATGAACATAGATGCTAAAATTGTCAACAAAATATTAGCAAATAGGTTCCAGCAATACATTGACAATATCATACACCATGACCAAATGAGATTTATTCCAGGAATGCAAGATTGGTTCAATATTTTCAAGTCAATAAACATGCTACATCACATAAACAAAAAGGATGAAAATCACATGATCCTATCAATATATGCAGAAAAAGCATTCAGCAAAACCCAGAACCCATTCAAGATAAAAACTCTCAACAACCTAGTAACAGAGGGATCATTCCTCAACATAATAAAGGCCATATATGAAAAGTATGTTCACACTTTTAAAGTTGCTGTATTTTTTTTGTATACTATTAAGGGGAATTTTGGGAAACAAACAAAAGCATAAAAGAAATCCCATTTAGACATTCCTTGGGGATTGCCCTATTTTTTGATAATCTCTACATGGTGCATGTGGGTTTGGGCTAGGTGGGAGGGAGAGGGTCCATAAATTTCCTGATACTGTCTACAAGATGGAATGTGCTTGGGGGAGAGGGTTCATACCTTTCATCAGCTCCTCAAAAGGCCTTGTGACTTAAGGAAGTAATTAAGTAAATAAATACTTAATCCATATTGGCCAATTCTTGGCCTAATCAAAGAAATCTTTTAAATTTACTTAATGTAAGAGAAATTAACCTACACCTTAATAAAAAAAGAAAAAATTAACCTGGACATTCAGCTCTCTTGACAGAAGGCAGTTGCTATACTCATCCCCGCCCCCTGCTCAAGTCAAGGAAAGGAGCAGAGGCCTTTCACAAGGATGTCCAGTAAATGTCTGTTTGGATTTCTGACATGTTTTTACGTTTAAATATCCAGAAAGGGTCCTCTGATCTTTCCTCACAAAGCTGCTTCTCTGACAGTCCCCCAGTTCTGGACCCAAACCCTTTTATTCTTCCTTTCACAGCCCATATCTGATCCATTCACAGCTCTAAAGGCTCTGCCTCCAGAACAGATGCAGCGTCTGACCACTGTCCCCCATGACCGCTCCCAGGGCTGTCACTAGTCCCAGCTCTCACTGCCGCTCCCCTGGAATACTGCCATAGCTTTCTCCTTGATCAACTTTAGTTTCTCCTCAAAGAGCAGTGGGAGTAATTCCTTTAAAATGCCACTCCACCTAAAACCTTTTAGTATCTCCCCACCTCTCTCAGTAAAATCCAAAGTGCTCCCATGGCTTCCAGGCCCATCATCAGCCTGGCTCCATTCCCTTGGGGACCTTCCTCCATGGTCCTCCTCTTGTCCATCCTGCTCTAGTCACACAGCCTTTGCGCTGTGCCTCAGACACACCAGGTGTCCCCCCAGGACTTTGCATGTATCACTCCCTGCCTGAATCATTTTCTCCCTGACAGCTGCAGGCCTCACTTGCTCACTTCCTTTAGATCTTTACCCAAATGTCCTCTTCTTGGTGTGGCCTTCCAAGGTCACTCTATTTGAAGGGCACCTCCCCTGCTACTTTTTTCCTTTTGAGCACTTATCCACATCAATACCTATCTATCTTATTTTTTGTCTACTCAGCAAGAATGCAAGCTCCAGGAGGGCAGGGGTTGCTATAAATTTTTTTCTCTCACTGTGATCCTCCCTAAGTGCCTGGATTAATGTTTGATAAACAGCGAATATTAAATACTTGTTGAATAGGTAAATAAGTGAACAAACGAGGATGCCATAAGCATTAAAATTTTTCATTTCTAATTATACACAGCTCCTCCATTCTCCTTTGAAGGGTAAGGCATCCCTGGCTGGGTCCCAGAAGGTCTGTGAGTACTGCCTGCCCTCACACTCCCTTATCTGGCTGTACTTCCACCTTTGATCCTTCTCTAACCATGACAGCATGGAAGGTGACAGCAATAATACAGGAAACTTATCAGCTTGGACTTAATATATAAAGAGGAGACTTTGTGTAGTTGACAACATATATTATTGTGATACATGTTGAAAGCTCATTTCAATTATAGGCATTGCTTCATTTTTTTTTCTGAATTCAGAATGCCAATGTTACAAATATTGCTCTTAATACCTTGTTGAACATGATTGTGGAAATGGGAAGTGATGTCTGAGGATGGGTCCATGAATAAACAACATAGGATGGTCCCTGTTTGGCATTTAAATTATGCTGAATGTAATAGGTCCCTTTATGTTTAGAGAGCTTCTTGGACTTGGGAATTTTATGTAGGGCAGGAAAGACTGACATGTAATAATGGGGCTGAATCCTCCACATGGGATCATACGTGGCCACAAAGGCATGGTTTGGCGGCTGCCTCTAGAGGGCAGATTGCAAAAGTTGGCAGAGACTCCACCTAATTATCAAGGTAGCTGCCTGGCTGTGAGCTACTACTATCCAAGGTATCCAGCAGCAGAGGAAGTTCTGCCAATTCTCCATACACAGGATCTGGCTAATTTGATAACATATGGTGGAGAGAAATTACATCACTAACTTCCTCTCCCACCATGACTGACTTCTGCAAATCTGCTGTCTCCTTATCCCCCATTGTGAGGACGTATGCATTCATTCCCATGCAATGTAATTAGGATCATAAAGAGTATCTTAGAGATTGTAGAATGACCCAATGAAAACTTACATATTGGTTAAGTAAGAAAGCAACTTCAACCAATTTCCCTTGTTAATTCGCCAAATTGGCATGATTCTAATACTTGGCGGACGTATGTAACCAGCCAGAATCGGAGACCACAGAGTGATCCTAAGTAACAGAAATATTAGATGTCAAGAGAAACCAAGAATAAGTTCCTAAATCCTTTAAAAGCAGATAAGGGTGTTTTTCTTTTTGTTGGTTTTTTACAGGTGGCTAAGATAGATATTCATTAAAAAATATTTTCTGTATTATCCATACCTATTTTCTCAGGGTTGCATAGCTTATTGAGTACAAACGTGGCAAGGAGCAGGTCTTTGGTCAGGTCCGCCTTTTCCAGGCATTTCTGGCTGCTCTACTTCAGCGAGGCTGTGATCTGATTCTGACTGGTGGGCCTTGGAGAGTGGATGTTGTGATGATGAGCGGAAAGAAGATGGAGGGCGCTCCCTCCTGCTGGGATTTCTTCTCAGCATTCCTCTGGTCCCTGAAATTATTCCCTTTCTCACAGTACTGAGGGTGGCCAGCAGATTCAAATGACAACTATTCTATTTTCTATAATTTATCATGCTATTTTAAGAGTAGAGGTTTGTTTTTTAAATAAAGCACAAAAACATTATTAATATATTTAACTAATCATTTAGATTTACTGTAGTTACCTCCAGGGCCCAGGAAATGATCATGGAAGGCAGACAGAGGCCCTCCAAGCTGTTTTCACAAGACATAGCTCAGCTGCTTATAGTGTAGCTGGTTGCTACGGGCAACTGCCTAAATAAACTTGGGGAATGTCCAAGGGGTTGAGTAGCACAGGCATTTCATGGATTTACCTTATTTTGGGGAAAAGAACAAATAAAAAAAAAAACTAAGATTTCCCCCTCCCGCCCCCGCCAAGGGTCACTTCTCTCTCTTGCTAATACTAGGAATTTCCTCTGCTTAAGAAAAAAAAAATTTTTTAATACAGCCAGTGAAAGAGGAATAGGAAGGATGATCATAACCTATCTTCTAGGCAGCTCAGCCAATCTCAAAATATTCAACAATGAAAATTAGGAAATTTCTAGCCGTGATCTAATATCATCATAACTGTAAATTAAAAGAAACAAAAACAAACAAAAAGCCACCTATTTTTACAATGGCCCTAGTTTATTTTCCTGATGGTAGATTGTTTATATTTAACCCGAGTGGCAGACTCTTAGAACCCAACCCTGATTTTGAGAAATTGAAATGGCAGGCTTTATGGTTATATATCTTTTGATTTTGGTGACTATGAATGTATTTCACTTTATATTATGCTTTTTACTTAATTTTTACTCTCTTCAAATGATTGAAGGCTTTGAGGTCCTAAGCCTTTATGTTTATTGAAATTACTTTAAAATTCTTAGCTCATTTCTGTACTATTACATAAGATTTATAATCCAATAACAACTGTGATATGTTGTAAATATGTTTCCTTATAAACTAAGCCTTTTTGCCTTCATACATTTGCATGAAGAATATTCTTCCTTTAAAGAGAAAAGTGGTTACACAAATTATTGTACACACACAATGGAATGCTTTGCAATTGTTGAAGATAATTTTTTAAAACATTAGTCTACATAAAACGATGTATAAAATGATGTTTTAAGATATAATTTTAAGTGAAAAGAGCAAATTATAGAACAGATTGTTTTTGGTGTGAATAATTACAGTACTTTTAGTCTAAGATAAAATACCTAATATTATTTTGAGAGTTACAAATAATTGTACAAAATTATTTCATTACTCTTGGTGGCACTTAATCATATGTATGCAGTAGAGACAGAGTCTTATATTTCTCTTGTCTTCTTCATGGAATGTAGCAACATAAAAACTTTGATTTTTCTGGAAAGAATTCTTGATTGAGAGTGAGACAACCTGCATCCTAAAACTTGCAGAATATTTTAAGTAAGTCATTGCTCTTTTCTGCGTCTCTATCTCCTAATTTGTAATATCACAGGGTTGGAATCATCTGTAAGGTTCCTTCTAGTTTTGCTTCTAAGATTTTTCTTTCATCTTATATCTGAAGAAAGACTACACAAATACAGTGCTCAGTGGAATACAGATAAATGTTTAAAAACTGGCTCTTTGGGAGCAAAAAACTTCGACTTGAAGGGTTTGTTGATTTCCTTGATGTAAATATTCCCATCATGGCCAATATCAAGGTCCCAGGGTGACAAAACCAAGAGTGAAGTTGGGAAGAGATGTGCACCACTGGCTCTTGTGGAGACTTTCCGATCCTCAGGGCTAAGGTCTGGTAAAATATCTTTCCCAAGGCCTTGAATTTACCTCTCTCAGGAGACTTCTGTCTTACCCAGCTGCAGGCTGTCTCCCAGCTCGATCTCCACTGCCAATTCGGGCTGGAAGCTACTCGTTTCAGTTGCTCTCCCTATCTGCTCTGGGACAAGGCACTGGATACGTCTGCCTAAACTGCCGCCATTTTTGCTATCACCATTGGCTCTTATTAGCCAACTGCACCCAGAATGCAGCTGAGTGGCTCTTTTTAATGAAGAAGAGCACAATCTCAGGCTTGATGAACATGGCCAGCTATTTTAACTCCCAGCTTCTCTCACTCTAAAACTCCAACACAACTTTTCTTCACTGAGTGGAAGGGAACAAGGGAAACAACAACATAAAGTGGTTCTGTCTTGGCTTTTTAATTTCGGCCTCTCCAGGCATGAGCTCTCAGGTTAGTAGCCTGGTCTTCTCAATGCCGGTATCCACAGCAATGTCCATCTCTTAAAATCTGGCACAGGGATGATACTACTGAGGTGGAGGAAATTTCATGTGCAGTTGGTAACCTGGATCTATGCCTAGTGCTCTCAGCTCTCCTTTTTTGGTGAAAGAAAAGTGGTCCAAAGAACTAAAAGAAGTTTCTGAGCTGGAAGTCAGAAATGATGTCCAGATGGTAAAGACAGTCTTGTTCAGGAAGAAGTCCCCACAGTTCCGTGAGGTAGTGGGAGGAAGAAAGTTGGAATGGAAAGCAAAAAGCTTCAGCTTAAGATCCAGCCTCGAGCCTGGCTCTACCTCATGATGCTCAGAACCAGGCAAAACTCTTGGTTTATCTGTGGAGTGTTGGTTAGTTTCAATTCTAAATTCCTCTGAGACCATTGGGAGCACCAAATGAGAAGCACTGAAAACACTTGATAAACTGTCATTTACAACTACAGGCCCAGTGCACAAAATTCAGGTGGCTCCCTAGGCCTGGCCTACAATCAGGGCCAATCTTCCCTGGCTGCTGGCAGCCAGTGGCCCTGCTCCCTGCTGCTAGTAGCCCTCTGTGTATGGGGCAACCAGCAGGGCGATCAGGGCCCTGGTGCCACCCACATCTGCTGCCACCCACCCCTGGTTCCCGTTTCCCCATTGGGTGATCAGAGCCTGCTGGCTGGGGGGAGAGGCCAAGAGGTTGGCCATTCTGCTCACTCACCAGCCCCACACCTCACTGCTGGTTGCCTTTTGTGTGTGGGGCAACTGGCAGGGTGATGGAGCCTGTAGGCTGGGGGCAGCTTCTGCATTAAGTGTCTGCCCCATGGTGGTCAGTGCACATCATAGCTGACCTGTCGATTTGCATATTACACTTTTATATATATAGATTATTTAAATAACAGTTTTAAAAATAGGTTTGGAAGAAAATTAAAATGTTACTAGTTGTCAGGTTAGATGATCATGTATATTTCCTCCTCATTGATGTGATTGGTTGGGTTCACAGATAAGTTTGAAAGAGTGACAAGTAGTTAATGTGATCATTGAAGAGGATGCTTCTTCAATTCTTAAAGGACTAATTGTGGCTGGTTTCTTAGAGCCACTCTCCTCCTCCTCCTCAGAGAACTAGAAAGAACAGGTATTCCCCAGAAGAACTGAGGGAAATATGCTAATGTTCAGAGTGGAAGACAACACGAGGAATGACTGCATAGATATTTTTAACATGCTAATGTGTACCTGCCAGACTGAGTCTCCAGGTGGGCTGGCAATGCCAAGTAGGGTTGAGATGGAACAGGGAGCTTTTCAGCAAACCACAGATTCAGAAGCAGAGGGAGGGTAGAGTCTGAGCGAGCACAGACACAGCCTAGGGTGCGGGCAGATGTGCGATGATAAGCCAATTCAACATCTACAGTTCAGAGCGACCCTGAGAAGCTACTGTTAAGGCACCTTAGGCATATAAAAAAATTGTGTAATGGTGAATTAGCATTCATTCAATATCTCCTCAGGGCTGGGCCAAGTGCTTCACAAACATTATTTCAGATACAGTTTGAATTCCCTTCAACACGAGAGACAGAGAAAATAGAAAATGTGTGAGAAGGCTATAACTTCCTTGAGAAATGTTTCCACACAGAGCTTCCAAAATTCTAAGGGGGAAGGAATAACAGCCAACATGGAGAAGTTAAATTTGAGAGGAAGACTGAAAGAATAGATCCCCCTCCCCTACTCTTCTCTCCCATTAGATTGTAAACTATATTATCCTAGGAATACTAACTACTAATATACCCCAATGCTTAGCACATAGTAGGTGGCCAAAAATTGTTTTAATAGAAATAGCTAACATGTGTGAAGCACTTACCATGTGCTGGGCGCTATTCTAAGTGTTTCATATATGTACTCATATTGAATCTTCGCAATGGCTCTTGAGGTAGGAAATATTATCACCCCTGTATAACTGGTGAGGAAATTGAGGCACTGAATGGTTAAACGATTTCCCTACATTAACCCATTTGGAAATGACAGAGCTATGAGGTAACCTCACCTCAGAGCATGCGCTCTTGAGCAACATGCTACAGAAAACTTTTGTTGAGTGAGTAAATGATTAGGAGACGGTATTTCAGGGGTACAGGGTGGGAACAGCACAAACCAGGGCCTTGAGGTGTTATTATTGCTGGTCACCAAATAGAGCCAGCGCTCCATTTTCTGGGCATGATAGTATTGCCCTTCTTTGCCTCTTTGAAATTAGTGTGGCCTTGTGGATGGCTTTAGCAACGAAGTACGAAAGCTATGTTTACGATTTCCAGAAATGAGAGCTCAATTCACCACATTCCCTTTCTCTGACTCAGTAACCATGGAAGCATCTATTTCTTTTGTTCTGGGAATCAGATAATTGCAACGAGCAGAGCCTCCTTCCAATTCATGATGGACCCATATTGTGAGCAATAAATGAACTTTTGAGATTTGAGGAGTACTTATGAACAGTGTCACTAACCTAGTCTATCATGGGTAGTACATAAATTGGTACCAAAAATGGGGCAGCCATATTATAACAACAATTAAAATACCCTAAAATATGTAGCTATGATTTCAGGATATGGTAGCAGGCAGCAAGGTAATTGTTATCAGAGGCTGGTAACATGGTAGGCAGAGGTGAAATCACTTGTTTGCAATGACTTGGAAGTAGATGAAGTGACAAATGAATTTGTAACTAGGGAAAGTAGTTGCAAAACACAATGTTAACAGCATGTGTTGGTTGCTATTGCTCGCCTTCAACAAGGTGTTTTGCAGTTTGAAATAAACTCAGAAAAGAACTGGTTAGATTGCAAGTAGAAATGAAAGGGAAGAAGGAGAAGCTGGACATCTGTGGATTTGGAGGATTGGAAAAAACAACTGGCTTCAACCCAGCTTGTAAAAGATAACTGTGCTCTCTGGCGGCTCTGAGTCCATATATTCTTCTGAATTCTGCTCGACTACGCCAACTCTCAGGGCAGGTTCTTTCTCAAACATGGCCCATTGCACTAACTGTCATGGTCAAGCTCCTCTGCCAGGGACTGGGCCTTCTTGGACACTGGGTGGTAGATGGAGAAGCCATGAGAAGTTGTGGATGTATAAGAATGAGTCCGTATTGTAGAAGCTAGTGGCCATATAGCCATCAGAAAAAATAATCCTTCACAGCAAAGTCCCATACAGGTAGCTGCACACCGGCTAATAACAGATACATCTTTCCCACATAGTAGCATTGGCCTCTGTACTTATAGCCTCACATAGTAGCAGCACCTGAGCTCTTCACTCTTGCCTCTCTGGCCTCTCCCTTCTCTCCAGCCTTTCCTGCACTCCTCTCTCAGCAGCACTAGTACACTGGCTCATTAGTATTATGTATTATACCACTTAAACAAAGGAGGCCATTTGCTAACAGTGACATCAGTCATTTGGGTTACATTATACGTATGCGCAGTATACTGTGAGATTGTTGTGTGCCCCTGTGTATGGCATCTTAGTCTTGAACATTCTGATTAAGATTCCCATATTTAGAGTGGCCTTGGCCATCCAGCACACTATCAATAAGACCTTTCACACTCTGTTGCCTTGACTATCCGGCATCTCTGGCATGGTTCCCACAGTAACATGAGAAGATCTTTGTGTGATGAAGACATGATGGAAACTTGTGGCAAGATTCCAATCAAAGATATGGCCACCTCACCCCAAAGAACCACAAGACTAGATTAAAAGACATGGTAATAAGAGTAGTCCTAAAATGTCTCGTGGGCTCCAAAGAGCACACTTTCCCTGATGTGTGCTTTGGATATGATCAAGAAGGATTGTAGAAATAGAAGACTCTCCCAGAGCAGAGAGCTAGGAGACATGAAAACAATGAACAAGGAAGTTGCTCCCAGGGAGGAGAACTGCAGCCTAATCAGAAACATTCCCTCCCCAGGGTAGAGAGGCTAAACATTTTACCCAGTGGGATTGCAAAATTGAGGTGGAGCAGTGACCACTGTTGTTTCCCATGTTCTTGATGTTGAGTGGGAGTGTGTGGTGTATATGTTTTGTTCTTGTCCTGCCTTATACTAGGTCTATTGGGTGTCCAGGTCTCCAGATGCAGGGGAGCCACATCTTGACCGGGTGTTGATACCATTCCTTGCTATACAGACTATCGCACGTCACCCCCAGACCAAAAACTGTGGGATGAAAAGAGGACCAGGACAGAGTGTTTGGTTTTTCTCCCTTTGATGGTGGTGGTAGGACATGAATATATTTTGTTTGCAGGAAAGAGAGTGAGCCAAATATTTGGCGTCCAGAAGATAAACTTTGGTAGTCATTATTGCTACTTGCCAAGCAGTGTTTTATGCGTCCATGTCCTGCGTGCATGGGACCTTCTCTTTGAAGGTACACACTGCCATGCCACTAGCTTTTGCCCATCAAATGGGAATGGAGGTGACCTGTCCCACTTGCAAGTGGAAGCGTTAAGATCCTGTGCACTTGCCCTGGCTTGGTGGCATTGGGAATCTTTGTTGATATGGTGTGTCCGTACCTTAGTCCTGAGTGACCTTGGCGAGCAGAGTTCCAAAATGACCCAAGATGGACATGTAGCATGAGCAAGAAATAAAGTTTTGTTGTGAGAAGCTTCTCTGATTTGGGAGTTATTTTTCAGTGCCATCGTAATTTAGCCTATCCTGATTAGCATAGCCCTAAAGCCAGCAAAACAAATCTCAAGCACAATTATTAGTTCCATTTGATTTAAGCATAGAATCCTCAGAAGGGCACAGCAAAGAAGAGCTCAAAGGAGAGTGGAGTCTTCTTGTGAATCTCTTACTGCTGTTGAGGGCTACACACATAGACAAAATGGATTCAGAGATGATTTCTCGGTAACCTGGTAGAGAGTTTATGAAAAGAGTAGTTGCAAAGAGAGGCAACAACTCCAAAAGTGGCAGCAAGAGAAATCGGTCCATTGCAATCATTCCAGTGAGAAAGAGTGAAGTTTTAAAGCTTGAGGAAGTGAGAGGTGAGCTGCAATGGTTCAAGATTGAATTTAAGGAACTGGCAATGTGGTTCACAGAAATGAAAGAGGCAGGGAGAGAAGTGATGTACTTCAGCGGTAGTGAATTATTCGGGTGCCTGGAAATCTCATTTTCTTGCATGCTTAGATTAAAAATAGAGGATCAGTGTACCTGAGAGGAATATAGTACTGGTCTTATGCTGAAGACTTAGACTCCATGGGATAGAAAAAGGGCACCTGGAGACAGGGGGCTCCTTCCTCACAAAGTGGGGGAAATTGCATGTGGTGATTAAATGGGAAAACAACAGCAACAAAAAAGGAATGTAAAGCTGTTAGCACTCAGTCAGGCACTCAGAACCTTATTCAACCTTAAATTTTTCTGTCGCATTTCCTTCTCTCTAAACCAATCTGAATTTTTCGTTTTGTTTTCACCTCCTTCAAAGTCTCACAAGCAGTTTCCCCCCCTCTATCCTTGTAGATACAGTTCAATTCACATGGGTCTCCTTCCCAAACTGGCTTTCCTATAGAGCACTTAAATAGCAAGAGGCAAGCATGGGGTACAGACTACACTATTACCCACACCCATCACATTCTGGAAGGTATTCATACCTAAGGAAGGATGAGGTTTTCAAAAACAAGGCATGGCACTTAGGGGCTGAATATAATAGGCAATTTCTCATTTCAGTTTTATATGCTTTGTTTTTAACTGGGCTTATTTCTAGCAGGGGGTTGAAAGGTATTTAGATAAATTGTCCATGAGCTAGTGAGTGATTTTCCATGTTTTAAACTTTTTAAAAATTTCTTATTTTGGAAGGGTGGGAGAGTTGGGTGAATACAGGATAATAGAAGAAAATCTAATCTAATAGAAGAGTAATATGCAAATTGACCCTCACTCCATTACACCCACAAACCACACCACAAACCACGCACACCAACCAATCAGGAGCAAATATGCAAATTAACTCAACAAAGATGGCGGTGGCCACAGAGCCTGAGTTGCCCCAGGCAATGGAGGAAGCCAGGACCCTGTGGACCCTGAGCTCTACTCAAGGCTACAAAGTTTGAATTATAGAAGTTAAATAAATCCCAGATACCAGCTTCCAGCTGGGCACTCCAGTAGGGACCCAAACCCTGAAGGGGCTGTGGGCAGCCTGAAATGGCCCTCTGCCCCTCACCCAGGCTGGCCAGACACACCAGTAGGGACCTGAACCCTGAAGGGGCTGTGGGCAGCCTGAAATGGCCATCAGCCCCTCACCCAGGCTGACCAGGCACACCAGTAGGTAGACATCCTCCGAGGGGTCCCAGACTGCGAGAGAGCACAGGGCAGGGCTGAGGGACCCCCCGAGTGCACAAATTTTTGTGCACCGAGCCTCTAGTACATGATAAGGGAAGGAGGGGAAATTGTCCCAAGTTTCTACCTCTGCAGATGTAAACCCACAATTTTGTAGTGTTGAACTGTGTTATTTTGTTCTTCTACCCACTGTAAGGAACATTTGCTATTATATGTTACAGTTATACTGAGGAACGGGTAGAGAGGAATGGCAAAACATTTGGGGAAAGTGGAGAACAAAGAAAAAGAGAGACATTTCATACACTAAGGAGAATGGTGGACTGATACACATTGCTATGTTCTTAAATATGGGGAACTCAGATACACCCTCACGGAACAGAATCCTTATACTCCCATCTTTATATCACATCCCTCCCTCCCTTTCCTTTTTCTGGGAAGAGAAAGAACATGAGGAGCTCTAGGTGGGTAGAAGGGGCACGTGGAATGTGAGGAACTGGAAGAGGACACACTGTGTCCAGAGAGAAAAAGGGAAGAAATAAACTTAGAAAGCTAACCAAAAAAAGAGACCCTACAGTTTGGGTTCATGCTATGGAAATGACTCAGTTTAAATCTCCAGAATTAAAGGCAAAGGAGAACATCCTGTCTATCTCTTCTCAAATCATGCCATTTATCAGCACCACTTCCTTTTGTCTTTAAATAATGAACTATTTCTTCCGTGCCTCCTCCTTACAATTGTCCACATCAGTGCTTTCAGATGCCTCAGAGACCATGTAGACATGGGATAGCACTGGGGAGTCGCTGGTCGACGAGAAGGCATGGCTGTAGCACTGTGCTGGGAGGGGTTCTGAGCCCCAGTGGAAAGCTGCTCAGTGGGAAGGGTGCGGAGATCAGCTACTGCTCTCTGTCCCTGACCCGGTTGGGAGAGTTATGATGGGATCCTTCTAGGTGGTACCTTCCACACTAACAGCCCAAGCCTCTCATTGGGGCCGGGGAGCTCAGAGATATTAATCCAGTTGCCAAAAGCCACAGAGCTATTTAGTCTCTCACTAACTTGTTATTATTATTTTTTTAAAAGTGTCGCATCACGGAGAGAATGAGAATAAGAGAATTAATGATTCTGAAAATGAACAACTATCTGCCTCCAAGGCATTTAGAACTGAAAATAAACCTTCCTGAAGCCTTTTGTTAGACACTTTGTTAAAATTGTTAGGCACTCTGCTTAGTCCTCTCCACAGCCAAACATGCACAGAAGCCTGAGGGCCCTCTCGCCAATTTCAGAGGAGTTTGCAACTCCATGTGTCAGAGACTATTTCTCCCAGGAGGAAAGTTCCCTGCATGCTTGGGTGAAGAGATAAAGAAGAAGGAAGAGGTTTTAAGGTGTTATTTGCTTCGGATTAATGGACATTTAAATTTAGCTTTAGAATCTTTTAAATGACAGCTCACAAATGTTATTTTTAAAAGTTCTTCCTTTTCACAATATATTGGGAAAAAAAACACCTACAAAAATGTCCTAGATAAGATTTGGACATTGTTTTAACTAATCATGATAGCAGCTAGTAGTCTCAATT
Organism: Murina feae; assembly: GCA_004026665.1. Classification (NCBI taxonomy): domain Eukaryota; kingdom Metazoa; phylum Chordata; class Mammalia; order Chiroptera; family Vespertilionidae; genus Murina; species Murina feae. The sequence continues at coordinate 36,276 of PVJC01004436.1, forward strand.
CCAGAATAAATGGCATATTGTAACAAATCCAAGGAAAAGAGTTAAATCCTTTATTAGAGCCACACTGGAACTCTGGCCCCCATTATCTCTCCCTTACTTGCCTGAGAATTGACTATTAAACATTCAGAAGTTATTTTTGAAAATAATAATATTCTTGGATGCTATATCATTTAGGTTTATTGTTAGCTAATAATGAAAAAGGAATACCAGTGGTGAGGGGAAGGGATTTATCGTGGCTGCAGAAGAAGAGAAGGGAGTGAAAGGAATAATGGTCCTTGGAGAGTAGCTCTGGGAGTTTTACAGCCCAAAGATGAGTTCACTCTCTCAAGGCTGTCTCTGACTCCAGAATGTTCAGCTGACCTTTGGCCTTATGTATCTAAAAATGCAATAACATTAAGCAGCTGATGAAAACCACCCTCAAGATGCCTTTGGAAAATAGCAAAGGAAAAAGAAAAGAGAAAAACTATGTAAGAGAGTGTAGGAGGACCTTCTCTCCAACATTTCTGAGAAGATAGGAGTTGAAAACTTCAAACAAAATGTTGCCCCAATCTCACTTGGCTAATTTTAGTTACCTTGGTTCATGGCTATGATTCATCCCTAAAGCTGTGAATTGCTGAGGAGGAAGGAGGAAAAATTGACTTAAATGTCAGAGCAGTAGGAACAAAAATATAGTTTCTTTTTTGGAGAACTAGAATTCCAGAATATGGGGATCTTTTTTTCTTATGAGGAACTAAATGCTTTAAACTTCTAGAAAAGTCATTATCTCCAGTCAAAACACCATCAAGGAATAAAAGACAGCATTAATGATGAGTGATGTTATATCCCAATTTTTGCCTTCAGAGTGTATTTCCTTCTTCTTCTTCTGTATCTCTATAAATCCTACTAAACTAGAAATCATGAATGATCATATGTATTTGAGTATGATGGAAGCTTGATATGCAGACTGTAATGAGAGATGGAGCTCCTAAAGCAGGAGAGGAAGAAATAGGTGGAGATAAATATAATTATGGGAAATAAGTCTGGGGAATGGGAGGGCAGCATAGAAATGAAAGATACATTAGAATGGTCAGATGCTATCTTGACTGCTAAAGAATAGGCAATCAAGAAAAGGTATTTCCATTTAAGAGGTGTCCCCTAGTAAAATGGCTATTATTTTGAGTTTCTACAGGTTTAGAGGAAGAAAGTAGAAGTCACTGACCCTGCTCAATGACTAACTTCACTGTCTGAAGTGCTGACCCCCTTTACCATCAGCTTAGCCACTGTCTGTGCATTGATCTCTTTTTGCTCTTCAAGCTTGTAAGCAGTGAAAGAAATATATGCTAGTTGCATTAAAAAGCGATATTATGTAGAAGACAAAATGAAAAAGAAAAACTTCCAATGGCTTGGGAGCTGACTTCTCACCGCTCCCGAGCTCTGAGGAGAGCAGCTCCAAGGTACGATTGTGAACTTGATGTCTGCACATACCCCTGTCCCTGGCCTCCTCAGAGCACTCTCCTCGCGTTCCTTATGCTCTACTCCTTGGTGTTCTCCGCACGCCTTGGTACCACTGTGAACAGCAGCAATCACTGTATCTCATCATCCAAGACTTAATGTGTCATTCAGCGGATGTGACAAATGCATCCCTATAGGTAAACTAACGTGATACTGAGGAGGTTGGAGAGTCCCATGACTTGGTTTTCATATTAGGAAACTGATATCTGAAGGTCCAAGTGACTTTCTTGCCCAAAGCTTTCCTTCTTCTGCATCTTTTGGAAGATGTCCATGCATGTCTATGACTATCTAGTGTTACCTTTAGTGGAGTGATACTTTAACGTCCATAGAAAATATTTGCCAGAAGGGTCCTTAGCTACCCCCATTCATACCACGTTGATCCACTGCCTTTCTTACATATCCAGTTCTTTTCACACTGAGTATATTTAATTTTATGAGCTTCTGTGAGCTGTGCCAGAGTACAATGAATACCTGGTTTTCATTTCCATAATCAATTTTTACCTCATGTGGCAGTGTTTGTTATGGGTTGAATTGTGTTCCCCACATAGATATGTCCAAGTCCTAACTCCCAATACCTGTGAATGTGACCTTACTTGGAAATATGGCCTTTGCAGTTTAATCAAGTTCAGACAAGGTCATTAGGGAGGTTCCTAACCCAACGTCACTGGTATGATAGGAAGACAGCCGCATGGTGACAGAGGCGGAGGTCAAAGTGCTGCAGCTACAAGCCAAGGAATGCCATGGAAAACAGGTTAAGAACTGAAGCCTGGAAGAGGCCAGGAAAGATTGTCCTCTACAGGTTTTAGGAGTGAGGCTATGCTGACACATTGACTTCAAACTTCTAGTTTCAGAACTGTGAGATAATAAACTTTGATAGTTTCAAGCCACTGAGGTCATAGTATGGCTTCCTAGGAGATGATTACATGCAGAAATAAAGGCAAAGAGGAGGGCAGCTGGAAGCCAAAGGAAAGAGCTTCCTTTCTTGGGATGGTTTATGCATGTCATTAGTTCTAAGTTTTTTTTTTTTTTATTGAAATGATCTATAGTGGTTTCACATGTTCCACTGAAAAAATAATGATGAGGGAACTCTCCCTGTCCACTTCCTTAAAATATAATGCAACATGCTATTTAAATAAATTTCCATCATAGAATGGTTGGTTGCTTTTCAATGTCCTAGGTCATAATCTAGTTTATTTTCCTTGGGAAAACTTGTGTTTTAGTTATGTCTTTTAATATCTTATTTTGTAGTGTAAATGAATGCATGAAGAGCAGTATGTATTTCCTCAAAAACATGTAATCAAAGGCACTTAAGAAACACAAATTATCTGTAATATATTATTTAGGTCCGAATGATGAGCTACATACAAGCTTGGATTTACTTCTACAAATAAAATTAAAAATTAAAATTTCAATTTCAGTAGTTCATTTTGTAAAGCTTTTCTCTGTTTACAAAGGGTATAAATGGAGGTAAATATTACTTATATCATATTTTTCAAAACAAAAAAAAATTTAAGGTCTTACAAACTATATTGAGTGGCCAAATTTAAAAATGTATATCAAGAACCTTCACATATCACCCAATTTTAAAACATGACCACATTCTAGAAGCTTCTCCAATATAATGTGATCTATTATATTACTCAATCACCTGAAAAGTTGAAGGGTCTTGTAAGGAAGAGATTCCTCATAGATTTAGTGGTTAAACAAGTGTCCAAGAGTTGGGATACATGGATCTTCTCATTAACCAGAAATCTTAATTTCTTTCAGAAACCAGTCTGGATTATTTCAAACTCTTCGTCATGGAGATTAGGGATTCAGTTTACGTCCATGCGTAGTACACCTGGATGCCCATGTCTTTGAAAGCAAGTCAAACCCAATGTCAAAATCAATAGACCAGTCAATGTATCACATTGCTCCATGTATAGAATGTTTTCTGTCCCGTTTATTCTAGGCATCACACAATCTGACCCTAGGTAATAATAACACAAGGAGCCTGGCTACCCGACGTAACATGTTAGCAACACTTACTTGAGCGTGGTGAGTTCTGTAAGGGATGGCTGAGTAGCCTTGAGATAGCTTTCTCTCCGGGCAGCAACTTTGGGAGACGGCTTGGGACTTGTGTCCGAGTCACCGCTGTCTTCATCTCCCATGGCTTTGATATAGCTGCCACTCCGCATTCTTCGGCATGGAATTTCATCGTCTTTACCTCGAGGGGTGTACCCTGTCCATTCATCTTGAGGAACCTATTCAGATATAAAAGAGATGATTCATTTTTTAAAATAAAACCCTACATTTTTCTTTTCTTTCCTTTTTGGGGGCTCTGACTCAAAAACTTTAGATGTTAACTTTTCAGTAATGGTGTTTGACTATAACTGGTTTGAAAATAGTTTGAATACATGGAAATCCATGTCTGAATTTTTAAAACAACCTGTGTATTAGGAAAAATGAAAATCATTGGCTCAGATTTACTTATGCCTCTCAGTTTTCACGTTGAGAATAACTGAGTCAGGCATAAGAATGCCAGTGGAAAGGAGATCAGTTTTATTAGAGTTTTTCAAGTATTGGTTTTCACTGTCATTTAAAATAAAAGGGTTTTTTTCGACATCTTCCTTGAACCCCTCAACTCTACTATCTCATATCCCATCTTTCTTCTTCCTCAACCAGTGGTCTATTACAGCTGCACTGACTTCCCAATCACCCGTTCTTTCTGAATCCTCTTAATTTGGATTCAGCCTCCAAATTAAAGGTTAGCAATGACCTCTTCATGAAAGCTAGTGGCATTTTTTTACTTTAAATTATTCTTGATCTACACACACACATACACACACACTACCACCACCACCACCACCACCTCTTAAAGAGTTTCTCTACTTACCGGGGATAGCTATTACTGTACTTATCTGAATTATTCTTTTCCTCTCACTTTGCTGGATCCTATTCTAAGTCCCTAAGTATGGGTACCACACAAGATAAGGTTCTCCGTACATTCCACAGCCATTCCCTCTGAGTTCAGCAGAGCAATACACTACAATATGGAAAGCTTCTTTATAACTTTTCTTCGGTTGCTCTTAGATTTTCCACTTCAACATGGACTCAACTTAAGTTCTCATTCTTTCTCCACGTGGTAAAAGACATGCATAATTACCAGTCTTTATGCACATTAGGAAGTAACAACCTACAGCACACAGGGCTTAATTTAAAAAGAAGGGGGAGTCTGGTTCTTGCCCTCAACATGTTTACAGCAGAGATGAGAAGACAAAGCACGAATAAATTTGAGAACAGTTCCAAATCAACATGTTAACAAGTTTAAGGTATGGTGCCATAAATGGAAACTGGCCCAATTTGCAATGCGAAGTTAAAAGGTATTTAATATTTTGATGCTAAACATTTACTGATCATCCATTAGATAATACAGTATTTCATTACTAACATTTAACTATGCTAAGCAATTTGTTTATAGGGTCTTATTTCATTAATACAACAACTCTGCATTTTTCAGCATTTCTCGGATGAGAAGCAGGAGCTCAGGTAGCTTAAGAAATTTGCCAAAGAACACATAGCTACTAAACGGTAGCACTGGGATCTAAAGCATTTTGTTTAACAGATCAGAATTTACTTACAACATATGAATCTTAACACTTTAAGTGTTAAGAAAATTGTGTACAATGTTAGATGCAGATATTATACATAGATTTCTAAGTGTTACACAGGTTCTAAGAAGTGAGAATAGATGTTCCACTTCTTTCTCCCTCAAGTTATGAATTTGACCATATAATTTTAAAGCTTATGTCTAGAAATATCAGATTAAAGAGTGACTACTATTCATAGATCTGAAAACAGTTGTTTATAAGTTCTAATCCTGAAAAGTACTAAAAAAGTATTAAGTTTCACTGTGCATATTGTTTATTTTATTAAACAGATTCTTAAATCATGCTTTCCATATGCAGGCACTGTTCTAAATGTTTTATAAATGTTAATCCATTGGATCCACACAGCTGAAGGGTAGTATTATTGTTATCCCCATTTTACAAATGATGAAACTGAGGTTATGCAACTGACTTGAAGTCCCAGCCGTTAAGGGCAGGGTTCCAGCTCACAGCTCCTGGGTCTTGCACTTGATCACTGTTTGATGCTGTCTCTCTAGGCTATGATCAGTAGTACTCAGGGAACCGAACACTTAATGCCTCATGGCACCTTGGTAATCCATCACATCAGATGCATTAGCCATTTATCACTTATGGTAGTAACAGTGTAGAGTTTTTACTTTTTTAGCTAAAAAGCATCAGTGTCACTATAGCAACAGGGGACATTTCTTAGGGAAATTATAAATGCTGAGAATAGTCTTGTTTTTTCCTTCAATTGGCAGATGACTCACTGCAAAGATCTGATTATGTTCAGAACCTCATTGTTGACTTAGCAGTTAAATTTTATAAATTAAGTTAATACAGCTGAGGGACATAGATGTGCCCACGACATTGCCATTTCTCAGTACTGATGCACAGTTCATAGGCATTACCCTCTAGAATATGTTAGAGACTAATAACATATTAGCTCATATCACTTATGAAACAAAACATGGGAAATTTCTGATTAGGTATTTTCTCCAAAATCAGTTTATGGTCAAAACTTAGACTTGGACTAGAAACAGGCTGTGATCATTAAGAAAGGAATCAGCCGAGTAGTATTTAATCAGTATTAAACATCATTTTCAAATGACTGCAGTTAAAAAGTTGTATGTAAGTGACTTACATTGGAATGGAATTTAAAAATTAATATATTATTTATACACTAAAGGTAGCCTAGAACAAGATTACATATAAAAATGCAGAAATCTGCTCTAGGAAAAATGTAAACATAAAAAACGAAAATCAAGACCTTGGAGAAGAAAAATACTGTTGCTGAAGTTTAAGAGCCGGCAAAATTGTTATAATTGCACCACAGTTTTTATTTCGAGTCTCTTACATTCTAAAGTAAAAGGAAAACAGTGGCTGGGTACACAGTTTTCAAAGAAAGCATACAAATTTGTAAGGTGTCTAGAGCATAAAATAGTATCCCCTTTTGATTGAAAAGAAAGGACACGCATGGTTACAGCTACTATTGTGATCTATTCAAAGGTTGCTATGTCTTCCTGCTTCAGCTGCACAGGGAAAAAAGACTTAGGGAAATAAAAAAAATATAACCTTGCCACTGTCTGCGAAAGCCTTTATTATTCTATTCCTAGCAGTTTAAAGAAATGAAAGAAGGTAAGAGAAGGAAGCTGGAGCAGATAGAAAAGCAGCCTGGTCAGTTGCTCTGCTTGTCTACACCAGTTTAGGAGGGGGTTGGGTCCAACAAAACCCGATAATAACATATATGTAATAAAGGCTAAGTTTAACAGTAGTCATCGGTTAGAGAAAAAGAGCATCCTTAGCTTTTTTATGTATATATTTAAGTATTAAAATACCAATGGAGAGCTTTATTTTTATAAAATAAAATGAAGATTAGTATGGATTTTTCTATTTTGATTATAGCCAGTCTATAACTTAAACCACATGTCATCATGACCAAGGAATGGCCACAATCAGTGTTATAATTCTCTAATTACAGGATGAGGATGTTTTATTAACTGAAATAGAGTCATGGGCACTGAGTGATAGACATTCAAATGACAGTGACAGTCTACTCAGTCACAGAACAAGGAAAAATTAAGCACAACATAATGAGGCATGCTTACATTTCCGAAGTCTTCCTCCCTTTCTTTCCTTTGCCTCTCTCCCTGCTTTTCATTTACCCTTGCAAGTATTTTTTTGCATGTTTTATTTTCTGGCCATTGTCTGCATGCCAGGAATATACAGTAGTGAACAGTACTGAAGCATCCACCTTATATAAAAACTGCTGTTTGAAATTTTAACCCTGATAGTATGGCTTCTGTAAATGCTTGCTTGCTTAAATAATAAGGAAAATAAGACCACTCCCATTCCAGAGAGGCCATAAACTGTGCCCCAGACAGAGTTGTCAGTGCTGACACCAGGCCAGGCCTTGAGATATGGTCTCATGGCCCTTTCCCAGCACACAGGCCTTCTTCCTCAGAAGGCCCGGAAGTCTCATTCTAAATTTGGGAGTCAAAGGACTGGAAAAAGTATAAATAAAGAGAGTTTCCTCCATGTTAGGGGGCCCAGAATTTGAAAGACACATTTTTCTCTGGGCCTGCGCAGAATTTAATAATGACATGTAACTCCCTTTCTCCAAGCGTGGCTTGGTTTTTCTCCGGTCTTCTGTAACAGTACAAATGCTGATCCCATGTTATTGAGCTTACATTCTCTAAGGAGAACAGGAAGAGACAGATAACAGACAAGTGCACAATCATGAACAAGGTAATTTCTGGAACCATAAATGCCTTGAGGAGAGCTCGGGGAAGGAGTTCCAGGCAGAGGGAGAAATCTCTCGAGGAGGAACAAGCTTGGTGTAATCAAAGCCTAGGAAACAGGCAAGCTGGTCAGAGCCCTGGGAGCAAGAAGGGGCAGGGTGGGTCTCACAGGTCCTCCGAAGCCCTCCCTAGACTTCTCTTCAAGGCTTAATTCCCAAAGCTCCCACCAGCTGCTCCCGTCTACACTGATTACCATTATGAAATCTGTGGCATAGAGCATCTACATAAGGATCAGCAAACCGCAGCTCACAGACTAACTCCAGCGTGCCATTTATCTGTAAATAAAGTTTTATTGGCATATGGCCATGGCCCACTCATTACGTGTTGACCATGGCTGGTTTCCAGGTACAGGGGCAGAGCTGTGATGTAGATTGTGTGGCCCAAACCAGATCCACATGTTCCATTTGCATTCTTTGGTATTTGGCTACACTATTTGTTTGTGTTTTTTTGTGTCATCTCTCCAAATACTCAGTCAACTCCCTGACCTTGGGGGAGCAGTATTGCTGAAAGGTCAGTGTGTGTGCTCTGCAGTTAGACTGCCCAGGTTTGGATTCCCGCTGGGCCAGTAACAGGGCACTTTCATGGTCAAGTTAATTAAGTCCCCTATGCCTCAATTTCCTGGTTCATTCTCCACTCCACAGAGATATCTGTGGATTACGTGAGGTAATGCCCGCAGGCACACAGGAAGTGCTCAGGGAAGGCTGGAGTTATGGGAGTTGTGCATGACTCCCAGCATGCAACACGGCAATGAGCGTACAGATGCACCCTGATGACGAATGACATTGGCTTTCCAAGAGGTCTGATGCCGTGTTCGAGTTCCTCGGGAATAGAGGGGCAGAAATAACTGAAATGCAGTAATCAGAAACTTAAATTCCTAATGTGTGTCTGCTCTCATAATTTTTAAGGGAAAGTCCCCATCAGGAAGTAGTACACAACTCTTTGCCCTGGGACTCATCTCAATCCTGCAGGACTAATGGGGGAAGAACCTGCTTCCTTGGGCCAGTTAGCTTGCCTGGCTTCCAGATGGTCTGATCTCAGATGCTTTCTCCTGGTTTGCAAATTAGAAACCTTGGGAAGAAAAAACCTCCATGGGAACTATTTTGGAATTTGTATTTTTTAGAAACCTAGAGCTTAGACCTACACATTCCATAGGTATGAGGACTGTCAAGGCCAACAGCTAGGGCACAGAGGCTCTGGGCTCCATGACGGTTCTACTCTGGGCAGCTCTTAGTCTCAGAGGTCAGGGAGGGAGAGGTTGGAAAAAGTAAAGGAGGCAGGCTTCTTGCTGTTTATCCTGCTCTTTCTAGGGCCTAGTACAGTGCCAGAAACAGACCACGTGACACGGAATGAATTCCAACACCAGCTTTGCCTTCACTCACTGCATTTGACCTTGGATAAGTCACTTCATCTCTTTGACTCAGTCTTTCCATCTGTAAAATGAGGATGATAACAGATGTTTAATGGATATGGATAATGTGTGTGAATATAGTCGTTAACTTCAAAGCATCATACAAATCTGAGAATGAAGATTAGAAATCTGTCCATTCATGTCTACACGTTAAGTATGGCCAGCTGTACCATCTTGTGAGTTAAAAAGCAGTGGCATTTTAACTGACAAACTTCTAATCATTAAAGTAGTTATTCTAGCATGAGAATATAAATGCAAATAGAATATACATGTAACCCCATGTAAAAATAGAAAAATTGCACATATATGAAAATTATAAATATTATAAATATGATTTCATCTATACATCTATCTTCTATAGTAAAAATTTGTTCTCCCAACTTGGCCCACAAACACAAAAATGTATCTTTCTCCTAAGGCCTTTGGAAGTGGACTCTCTTCTGGAGCAGCCATATTTTGCCCCCTTAGGCTTCCCCAAACCCAGTTGAACCAGGATCACATTAGTTCTAGGAGACCTGTGAGCCTAAGCTATAAAAAACTGGAGGTCCTTAAAATATATTTCCCATAGGGAACCTTAAGAGATATATAACTCAAGGCAATACCTTCTATCTGAATGCTTCAAACACTTTGCTGACTTTTTGGGGGGGGTGGTTGTGGTCCTATTGCCAATTGCTTAATAAAGTTTTCATTTAGACAGACAAAGTACTTTTACCCTTCTTTAACTTTCCTCTAAGCTCCAAATACCATATTTTACTGACTTTAAGATTCCAATGCAGACCCCACAATGTTTTTTGTACCACTAAGCAAGAAATGAATGTCACCAATTAATTTCCGATGTGCCATAGGTTGTATGATACATTCCAATATCAAAGATGCTAAAATGTTGCTGTGGTTGTTGAGGCTCAGTTGGTTGGAACATCATCCTGTACAGCAAAAGGTGGTGGGTTTGATTCTCGGTCAGCGAACATACCCAAGTTTCAGGATTTTTCTCTCTCTCTCAAATCAATTTTTTAGAAAAGATGTTAAAATGTTAAAAAAAGGATATTAGAATCAATTAAACACTCTTTAAAGAATATGTGCAAAAATAAGAACAAGAAATGGACATATTCTGGGACAGTAATTATAAACTTAACTAGTGGCCCGTTGCAAGGAAGATTCCTGCAAGAATAGGGCTTCCTGAGCCAGAGCAAAGCAGAGAAGGGGGCGAAGCCTGCCTCGGCTCCTTCCTGTCTCGGCCGCTTCAACTCCCGTCTCTGCTGCCTCGGCTCCCTCCCATCTCTGCCACCTTGGCCTCCTCCCTTCTCTGCCGCCTCGGCTCTCTCCCTCCCTTCTTCACCGTCTCCGCTGCCTTGGCTCTGTTCCCTTGTCCATCGCTTGGCTCCCTTCTGCAGCACTTGGCTTCCTTCTACGCTGTCTTTAGTCTTCGCTGTCCTGTGTATGCAAATTAACTGCCATCTTTGATGGGTTAATTTGCATATAGTTGGTCTGATTGGCTGGTGGGCTTGGCTTGGCTGGTGGGCGTGGCTTAGGTGTAACGGAGTGAAGGTTAATTTGCATATTACTCTTTTATTCGATTAGATGTTCATGTTCTTAGTGACAAAATTAATAGTAATGATTAGCATTAATCTATAGCATGTTTTTGCAAAAAACATTAAGTATAAATGCAACATGATGTTTCATGATTCTTATAACTACCTTGAGAGATAAGAAGAGTAAGTGTTATAATTTCAACTTGTCAAGTACAGAAAGTAAGATCCAGAGAGGTTAGTAGTTAGTCCAGGTGGCACTGTGCCCAAGCTGGGTCTGCTGTACACATTCTGAGGATTTCTCACCCATATTCAGATCTTAGCTATCTTATAATAACTATTATTTTATGTTCATCTAAAGAACACATTTCAGATAAGGAAACAACTTTTTACTGTTTAAAGGTCTTTCTGGAGGAAGAAAACAATAAAATAAATAAGAATTACATGCTTTGAAATAAAAACTTATGAGAAATACTATTTCAGACACGGGAAGGCTTGCCTTGAAAAGGCCCTTTCAAAGCACACATGGTTTGAGTCCTGCTTTGGCTGGGCTGCAGGCATCAAGTGTAAGTGAATGTAGATAGAGTCAGACATTCTGTGTCGATGATGGTCTGAGAGATGGTGGCTGGGGGATGAGCCATGTGTGAGTGACTTCTGGAGACTGGAATATCTCAGGATGGGAAGTTGGATGGTGAGGTCTGGAATAATGAAAATGCGCGAGATTTTGGGAAATCTGAGAGCCACAAAAGGAATGAAGACACTTAGAACGCCGGGACAGCTGAAATGGAACATTTGTCCTGACAAATACCAGGGAGACCAGCACAATTCTGTGAGCAGCTCTGCAATGCAGGGGATTGGGAGGAAAACCGATCACCCTAAGACTGGGGTGGGATTTAAAGCAAAGTTCTAGTTCCTCAGGAAGTCATAGAGGCTGAGAGAAAGGGCTCAGGCATTTGATTGATTAAGTAGAAATAAAGGCAATATAGCAGGGAAGAGCAGTGACCGAAATGGTGAAAGTCAGTTAGAGGTTTATATTGGCAAGACTACCCCTCAGCAGCTGTTGATTTCTCCCCAAGCATAGAGTATGTCAATGAAAGCAACCAGATACATGAAGGTGCTTGGCTAGGGCCCAGGGGAGTCAACCTACCAGGCCTTTCCTGAACTTGGGGAAGGGTAGCTCTGAGGAGGAAAAACTGTATTTATGAAAAGAAAGGCAGGGACCTGATATTTATGGAATAAAATGACATTTATGGATAACCTCAAAGGGCTGGAACAGGTACTTATGTCACTTTATTTTAATCCTTCCAGCAGCCCTATGACATAGGCATTACTGCTGTAAAACTCAGACTCGAAAAAGCTAAAATGACTTGCCCAAGGTCATAATAATGCGTAGGAGTCCGCATTTGCCAGCCACGAAGTTTTAAGTAATATTACCCTGCATCTGATGCATGTATGTTGACTGAGTGAATGAAAAAATAAACTAAAAAGAAGGAGTGCACCACTCACCTGTTTTTTTAAAAATAAAATTCAATTAATAAAATAAGCACACATATGATCTTGTCGCTTTCTAGCACTGGTAAAGGGGGTTTAAAAGAATAAATGTTTGCAAGAACTATGAAGTAAAACAGTGTTTGCATGTCACTGTTTGTGGCTTACTTATTGAAGGTCTCATCAGCTACTGCTTAAACACCAGTGGACAGTTTTGGGGGAATCAGAAAACGTACAGGAGAGCCACGCCTTTCAAGGGTGGCTTTGGGGCCTCCAAGCACCCCTGGTTTTTCAGCATTTGTTAGAGCCTTCGCCCTGGATTCCAGCTCCTGCCTACCACTTTTCTCCGAAATGGCTTTAATGGACGGGCCTTCTAAGCACTTTTAGTGAGCTCTCAGATTCCCTACTCACTCGGCTCCTTTGCATCTTCTTTGCAGCTGGGAGAACTGCTTTTCTGCTCCACACAGCTTTCAACTTGACAATTGCGACTTGGCAAAAATGTCCCTGTAGTCTTTTTAGCTTACTCTTCTCATAACAAAAGCAGAAGAAAAAAAAAAAGAAAGAAAAAAAAGAGCAAGAATAGGAAAATTACAATTACGCAAACTGCAGACTGGTTTTTCTGATCAGATTTCCCTGGTAACCACCCTTTCTAACTCCCCTTGAAGTCTGAAGCTGGTGTAAATCTTAAATTGCTTGAAAATGACCTTTTAAGGACAAGAGTAAATACCTACCTCTTTTAAGATAGGACATGCGCCCTTTGCCACATCTCCTTCCAAACAATATTTTAAAATGCTATTTAACAGAACTTTGTAAATAGTGTTCTGCAACGATGACTTGTTCACTCTGATCCTATGAAATGACTCTCACCCGTGGACATTTGTAAGTATTTTTGAGGTATCCAGACCATAGTAGGTGCCAAATAAATACCTTACTTAAAAGCATTTTATAAAACCATCTCAAAGAGATAAGTTTTAAGTGGATTAGACAATTCTGGGGGATGGATGAAGAAAAAGAGTAAAAAAGGTTTCAAAGCAAGTCAAGCTGAGTTGAGTACTAAATTTTTGTTCCTCCTGTGACAAATTACCTACTGTGTTAGTAGTTTATTCTTAGAAATTCTCTTCCCTGGTGGTAATGCCATTCCTTAGGAGTTGACTGTATGTGTGTAAGGTGCATGGATGCCATTGAGAAATGGCACTGCAGGAGCAATGCAGAGGAGCAAGGCATGTGGTCCTAAGAGGAGAGGGAATCGATGGGCCTTGGAGGGCTGTAGAAAATGCTCCTGAGGCGAAGAGAAGGAAGGTGAGCACAGAGTAACGATTGGTGTGGGATCCGGATCACATGGGCCTCGTAAGGACTGTGGCTCTTACTCAGGGTGAAATGGGAATAGATCCGAGGTTTGATGAGAGACGTCACACATTCTAGTCTAAAAGGAGTACTTAGGGTGCTGAATTGAGAACGGTAGTGTAAGGATGGAATTGGAGGGAAAGTTTGGAGGCTCAGGAAAGAATCCAGACTACAGTTGAGGGTGAGGAGTGGTGCTAACATTGGGGGTCAAGAGAGGATAGGGCCGATACATTTCTTAATGATGATTTGAACATGGGCTTAAGAGAAAGAAAGGAGTCAAGGATAACTTTGAGGTTTCTGGTCTGGTCAACAGGAAAGACTGCATTCCCGTTAGCTGAGACGAGGAGGCCTCAGGGAGGCTCAGCCTGGGGAACACGGGTGAGGAGGTCGGCTGGGAAGCCCATGAAACACCTAAGTGGAGAAGTTGAACAGGGATCTGAATAGACAAGTCGGAGTTCAGGCAATGTGAGCTGGATAAAGAAGCGAGGGCCTTCACATGGCACTCGCAGCTCTGAGAATGAGTGAGGCGACCCGAGAAATGAGTGTCAGAAGAACGAGAACCGACCCAAGACCTGTGCCCACTTGGCATTGATCCAGCCTCAGAAGATCGGCAGGTAAGAAGGAACCAGTGACCAGGCTGAGAAGGATCAACGAGGTGTGTTGCCCTAGAAGCTGCGTGAAGAAAGCTTTTCAAGAAGGAAGGAGTAATACATTATCACAGTGATTTTTCCCAGGCCTTAATCCCACTGGGACATTAAATTAGCAACACTGCTTTTATCCCTTAGTCATTAATTGCTTTATACAAAGGGTTCTGCTGTTCATGAATTAGCTTTACCTTCCCAGCAAGATGCAAACTTCTTGAAATGAAGGCTTTTGTTTTCAACTTTTTCTCTCTCTCTAGAGTGATAGCTTTTAAACCGTTTTTGACTCCATTTCACAGTAAGAAATACATCTTACTTTGGAAACCGGTCTATGCACATATGCAACTGAAAGAAAGAAATGCTTAACCTCTCTGCATGCATGCACTCTAGCGTGTTTTCCATTTTCTCTTTTATTATCTATTTAATTAAAAATAATATTGTTCAGATCCGATAATTGATTTCACTAACCACTAACTGATTGCAACCATGGGTTTGAAAAGCACTTGCTTTTAAAATATCCAGCACAGAGCACTGCCATATTCATTATTAATCAGAGACAACATTATTCATCTTCGTTTCTCCTAAAGTACCTTCTGTAAAGCAAATGCTTAATGTGCTCTTGTTGAATGAATAGCTTTGAGACCCTAAAGTAATACTTCTTCAATTGAGTTACCATTACTTTTACTGATAGTATTTGTGCAGAAGAATATCTCTTAAGAGTGCTCTATGTTCAGGCTGAGGACAGATGGAAGTGTCTTTCTGAATGGGCCCCTGTAGTCAAAGAATACTCTGGCCAGAAACAGAGATGCTGACCAGATGGAGTGGTCCGTTAGTACTAACTAATGTTGACTTCATTGCATGTCTTGTATATCAGCCATGGGGGGCAGGGATGATAGGGTTCACAATATTTTTAAAAAACAGAACTCACTATTAAAAAAAAAAAGACTTTCACCTTAGAACAATTATGTCTTTTATTCTAATTAATAAGGTATTAAATGTCAAAATGAAACATCTATCATTTAGGAACAGGGGAAAAAATTAAATATCCACAACTAAAATAGAGGTCTGGAACAAAAAACACTAGTAATAGCATGTCTTAGAATTTTGGAAAATACAACTATAGAAATGAGGTATGATTAAATGCAGACATTTCACATAAGAAGTCTTTAAAACAAGAGCTTGACACATAAGTCCTTACTAAATATCAGGTGATGCTTAAATCCTTCTCCATACAGTGCCCAAGGAAGTGGCACAGAAGAAAGTGGAATATTTTCCACCATGTAATTCTTACCGCCTGAGGTTTTCACCTACATGGAAGGGGTTTGGTGCAATGAATCTAGCATAGGTTATGGAATCAGGTAAATCCGGGTCCAACTCTAAATCTCGTCTGAGATATGTGATTTTGGCCTTGTTACTTTAACGTCTTTTGACATTAGTGTTCTCAAACATCTAATGAGGACAGTAACACAATAGTTCAGGGACTTAGTTTACTATAAAGATATAGAAGATATAAAAGTATACATATGTATGCATATTAGATAAAAACTTGTTTTTTGGAATTCAGATGATTTCCTTGTAGAAGTCATGTCCTAAGTGATGCTTAAATTTCCATATGGGGCAAACTTCTACAGCTTATTTAACTCATAACAGAGGTGAACTACGAGGCATAATGCAATAGTTCTAAGGCTCTTTCAGCCTGGGGTGAGGAAGATGCGTGCACTTAGGGGGATCTCCAGAGGTCTGTGTGTAAGAGATGGTGGGTCAGTAAAGGTACTCAGAGTGAAACAGAAAAAGCAGAGATTTGTTTTAAGAGCTGGATCACGTGATTGTGGGGCAGGCTGGTAGGTCGAAAACTCAGGCAGGAGCTGAAGTTGAAGACATTCTTGAGGCAGAATTTCTTTAGGGAAAGCCTAAGGTTTGCTCTTAGGCCTTTCAACTGATTGGACGAGGCCCACCCACATTATCTAGGGTAACCTCCTTTATTTAGAGTTAACTACAATAAAACCTGGATTTTAGGAACTAACTTGGATGAGGAGGGACTGTTAAAGCTGAAAGTCTGTTATATAATAAAGTAGGTTTTCCCAAATGCGTATGTTAAAGAAATTGACAAATTAGCTAGTTTACCTGTTTTTACTTGTGTGATTAAAATCAAGACTATATGAACATTTTAATTTCACAGAAAAGTTTTCTACATGTATCACACTGATTTTAAATTTATACTGACTAGGTCTAGTAAATTCATGCATTCACCAGTCACAGCAAGTAAACAAAAGCACACGGCTCGGGCGTGGCTTAACATACAAGGGAACATGGGACAGCAGATGCTAAAACTGTGCAGAAAGTCACTTCATGAGATAGCAGAACTAATTACCGAACTCCCGAACTCCATACACTGTCATCACATGCTAATCATTTGCCAAACATTGTTTACCAGCAGCAACTCTTTGATTTAAATATGTAGACTACAGTTGTAGATATGTTGGCAAAATTAGTGTTTTTTTTCCAACATATAGTTTATTACCTAAAATTTGTTAAAAATAACAGTGAATCAATAACAAAAAATAACCTGTTCATTTAATTATAAGCACATCTTGGTTAAAAGCATTTTAAAGTTAACATACTTTTCACATATAACACATGGACTGAAAATTTCGTCCTCTATATTTGAAGTCTGTTAAATTGAGCTCTGCAAAACGGAGGGTTTACTGTATCTTATATGAATTAAGCACATCACCAACAAATGATCAAATGACTAAATGTTTAGAGCATCTGCCCACAATAAGTAACTCAAAGTCCTACTTAGGTTGTCCAAGTCTCAGAACAAGTTATAAACTATTTTATCCTCATCTACTCTCATTGGAAGTATTTAGAAAATTTAGTACATAGTTAACAACCTAGCTCTAAGAGTTTACTCGTTTACTCAGAAAAAGTTGCTGCTTGCTACCAAATAGGGTGATCAGTGGTGGTGGGAAGGAGTGCATTCCTACATTTTCCTAATACAGCGAACACGTAAAATGTGAAGACCTCTTGTGTGTGCAAAGCACAGTGCGAGGCATTGCTGGAGCAAATGTGGATCCCAAGTGGGCCCAGTTACTGTGCTTTATAACTGCTGAGAATTTCTAGTCATATTTGTTTGTAAACCACACAATGGAATAGTTCTTAACAACCGAAAGATCCTGATCAGGGTGATTAAAATGGATGAATTGCTATAAAAAATTGCCTTGAAAAAAGAACAACTACCATTGTAATATTTTCTTATCTCAAAGAGATTAGTTATATTTTACTAGATTCTATTACTCTGTCTTTAAGCCCTATGCTAGTGATAGAAGAATCATTTTGTTGGGCCAAAACACCAGCAAGACTCAGTTTTTAAAATCCACTCCCTGAAGCTTTCTTATCACAGAGGGTTGACTATTATTCTAAGGCAATTTCTCCCTTCTCTCTCTCTCCCCATTGTTTTAATTCCCTGGCTCCATCCCAATCTACATTATTTTAAATCTCTAAGAAATTACATGTCATCCACTAATATTGTACTACTGGTTAAAAATGTTTTCCTTTTTTTCTAAACTACCAGGGGGGGTTGGAGAGAGAACAAAACAGTTGGTACATTCATCACTGCACATAACTTAGATAATCTGGGCTATTTTGCTTTCTCAATGATAAAGTATGTCTAAGATGTTACAATTGTTGGTATTTTTGAAAGTCTTGTTTATAAAGATGATGCATTTGTATAAGCTAGAAGATTAATGTCCATTGTTGACAAAATTAATATATTCACACCTGAGTTGAAACTCACATACAAATAAAGCTGTAAGGGGTCATAAGAGGGAACGTACATAAATATCAACTCATCTAAATGTTTCATTTTTGTTAAAAGAAAGAAGCACTCTAGTTTATTGAGGAGGGAGAGCTAACTCATGATAGTGAAGCTTTAATCCTAAGAGGAAAAGAAGAAAGAAAATAACTTATGTTCGGATTGTTATATCATAACACTCTGGCTGGAAAGAAGATGGAAAACACACCTTAAAAGCCTAGATCACACGAAGGCCTCCCCTCCTCCCCCCAACACAATCCCCGTGCCATCTTACTAACACGCTTTTCCACATGTAGCCGTTGGACCTAATGAGAGGTAAAATCTTGCCTTTATGTTAGAACTTGATTTATTTCCCCCTCATTCTGAGTTCTCCTAGAGCCAGCCCCAGGGTCTCTGGAGCTGGCTCCATTGTTCATCATCTGTAGTTATCACTTGTACAGAATGCCAAGGGCTGCTCCGAACTATATCACCCTTGTCAAAAGAAAGCACAAACTCCTTGCTCCTGGACCATTCAAAACATTTACAGAATCTAAGAAAAGGAAAGTAGCATTGTGATGAAGCAATGTGTCTAGTGGGAGGGCCACTTAGGCTACCTCTGAGAGGTAGATTCTGAGGAGACATGGAAGAATGGGTGATGCAGCTCTTTCTCCATCTTAACCTGACTACTCACTACCATGGCTTCAGGTCAGCAGGAGCAGGTGCAAGCCCAGAGTGAAGTAAACCAGGTAGGAATTCAAATCACACAATGGAGGGGTGAAGAGTACAATTCCTTCTCGGTGGGCAAACACCATTCATTTGCCATCTGTGCAACAGCATTCAGGGCCAGGAGAATGCCTGACGAAGGAAGAAACATAATCTAATCCCATTATCTTTTATGAGCACTCAGAGAAAACTTCTAAAAGAACTGAGGATAAACATGTTGCATAGGATGACATATACCTTTGCCCTTACACAGACCTGATTTCCTTTTTCACATTAGCCAGTAAATACAATGTCCTCCTAAAGTGCGTTTTTTAAATAAATACAACCAAAAGGATTCTAAGACAGGTGCATTTTTCTGGGTGGGAAAGTGATGCATTTGGTTTCATTTTCTTCTGGTGTCATAATCTTTTGCCTTCAGCAATGCTCCCAAGATGGAGCATTAATATTAATACTGCATACTTTAATGGACTAAAGTGCCTCTGTATATCTACTCAGTTTGAAAATTTGGGTGATAGTATATTTTCAGCTTAACATGTTTGAATTCTTATTCTAGCCTCTATGGAATAGTATGACAGCTAGTATAAGGCTACTATTAACTACTTATTTTGGGCAGGTTCATATACACATTATTACATATCTGTAAAGTCAGGTAAAATACACTCAAAATTATCTTTATATTTAGTTTTATAGCCACAGTGTCTGCCACATTCAATAAATAGTTGACAAAAGAATGATGGGGAAAGTACATAATTAGAAGGGTGAAAAAAGAAAAAAATTCTCCATGTGCAATTATTAAAAACTCTTTCCAACCACATTTAGGTTTCCATTAAATTAATTACAGTCACTGAAAAGTAGAACTCAGCTGGGATGTCTTTATATATAGCATATGTTCAATGACTGTGATTGGTTCCAAAGAGCTATAGGTTATAGGTTAGAAAGGAGAAAAATTTATTTGAGCCCTCACAGCATAAAACTTGCCCTCCTTACATAATATGATGGTAAATGTGGCATTAGAGTTCTGCTTCTTTCTCCAAAGGATATTTTTTTTAAAGCGCCCACAAATGTCATCCCATCTATTTTTAAGCAGAGTGCTGCTGGATAAACAGCTGAATCGTCTAAACCCAATGGGAAAATTCAAAGTTTAAATAAGCTGTTTTATCTCATTGAAAATAAATGGTGCCGACTGACTCAGAACATATGGGGTTTTTGCATTCAGTTACATGTACATTTTTCTTGAACATAAGATTCTAGGCCAAACTGAAAAAATGAAAATAAAAAAGACTTTAATAATAAAGACCCTACTTTCTAATTATCCTACCCGATATTCACTAATTTCCAGCTATAACTTCTTCCTTGGGTTTCCCCTGCCAGCAGAGTGGTCTCTGCAGACTGAGGCCCTGTAGAGACAACACAAATTCTCAAAAAAACAGACCCATTCTGGCAGTGGGCTTGTGATCCCTCACAGGTTTCATTTTTTTAAAAATAAAAATGGGTTTGGGGTTTTTCCACAAAATTAATTAAAAAAACATATTTTATTGATTTTTTTTACAGAGAGGAAGGGAGAGGGACAGAGAGTCAGGAACATCGATGAGAGAGAAACATCGATCAGCCGCCTCCTGCACACCCCCTACTGGGGATGTGCCCCCAACCAAGGTACATGCCCTTGACCAGAATTGAACCTGGGACCTTTCAGTCCACAGGCCGATGCTCTACCCACTGAGCCAAACTGGTCAGGGCACAAAATTCATTTTTTAATAAAAGTTATATGTTAATTTTGGAAAAAAACTCCACAAACACTATAAATGATATAGAGTTAAAGAGAAGTCTCTTGCTGCCCAGTCTCCCAATTCTTACTTCCCACAGGTAACCACCATTGTTATCACTTTCACATTTTCTTTCTGATATTCTATGCATATACATATATATGTGTATATCTACATATCCATATATAAGCACATTTCCTTTTTTCTTTCTTAGCAAACTCATATTATATCAGAAATGCTGTTCAGCAGTTGACATTTTTACTTTAGTATATATTGGTCTTTGCATGTCAGTGCCTATAGCTCCACCTCCTTCTTTCTAATAGCTATGAAATGCTTCATTATATGGGACTATTCATTCAATTAGCAAATGTTTAAGGCTCATCTTCCAAGTGTCAGGCCCAATTCCAGACACTGAAGTTGCAGAACTGAGCAAAACCAAATCTCTGCCTTCACGAGGACCACATTTTCTGTGTTAGCATCACAGATGGAGGAATAGCATGTTAACAGTACACTGAGGGGCATTCTTCAGTATCACATTTCTATTTTTCTCACAGGGCTGCAATGAATCACCCAATAAGTAAATCTTTATACCAATTTATCAGTTGAATAAATTGCAGATATTATTTTTTATATATTTAGCTTTTTAATGTTTTCTTTATATAATCAACCTCTTAAGAAAGAAAATGGGGATTTTTCATGGTTAATTAAATGAATGCAATAACAATTTTTTTTCATTGAGGTACTCTATCTTTTGAAAATCTACATACTCAAGTACATTACAGTAAAATTGTATCCGTATTGAATCCACTTACAGGAGGCCATGGTAATTTTCCAAAGGCAATCAGATCAGATGCCTCCGTTTCCCTCTACTTCTATTGACTACATGTGCTCTACTGCTGATTTAAATATTTCATGATATCCAAATGCCTCCCAGACATTTTTTAAAAAAAGATATATCCTTTTGGTGTCTGCATAACATCAGAACAAAAGGAAAGCTGTTTTGTAAACCCAAACAAAGTGAATAAATGTACTTCTCCTTTCTCATAAAATTCAAGATAATTATGCTTTCTGCAAAACTGGGCAGAAAAATCAATTGTTACTTAAATGATTTTTGTTCAGGAAGCCAACCCGAAAAAAATCCCAGATCGGGACAATTGCTTATGAGCTTCTTTTGCCTCTATGCCTCATATATTTATTACAATTGAAACCAGGTCAAAATTTACATGTAGCAGCATCTTGGATGGAAGAGGAGAAGAAATTCGAACTGCCAGATTGATGGGTGTACAAGGAAGAAAGTGAGTCTTAGCCCCTCTACCTTGGCAGTTGGGCGAGCACTAAGATGCACCCCTTCAGCCTCTGACTGCCCCATAATGGCCTACCTACCCCAGAATGTATGCTCTATGCTCCAGACTTCTTCCAGTGTTATCGGGGACATTTGACTGATATGGACAAAAGCTAGGAAGCCACTTAATTTTTTCCTGATTTAAAAATTATGTCTCACTAAAAAAAAAAAAAAAAAATGTTCCCTCAGGACACTGTGACACAAAACAGTTTGTGTTGTTTTGTTCTGGATGTTATCCAAACCTAGCTCAGGGAAAAAGAAAATTCCTTTTTGTCAAATAGGATACTATGAGGGGCATTTAGTTGAGTGTTTTTTATTAATTCAGAATTTTTACTCTGCACAAACAATTGCAAACTTGAGTGGGAAGTGAAGAGCTAATCACTCTGCTGCAGGGAGATGGCTATGACTTGCAGAAGTCAGCCTTGTTACTGGGAAGTATGAATATTTGAAGAACCCAAATCAGGTCATTTTGACTCATTACAAAAAGGTAAAGAAAGAAAAAAAAAAAAGGCCAAATTTTTTTTTTCTGAAATGAAATGTATCTGCACTAGAGGCCCAATGCACAAAATTCGTGCAAGGGGCTCGGCCCTCACCATCCTGGCTGCCTCACAGCCCTGTGGCCCCTCCCACTGGTCGTTCCAGAAGGTTGTTCCACTGTCCAGTCTAATTAGCATATTAGCACTTTATTATATAGCATAGTTACTGTTGTTGGGTAAGTTTAAAATGCAATAGGGAAAACATTGAATATGAAGTGTGCATACGTGCTCATGTGCGTGTGAGAGAGAATACTAAAGAATTCCAGTCAGTTTTTGGTGATAGAAGGTTCTTTTGCACCCAGAGATAATCATTTATTACCTTGAATAAGACATTCTTACCTCAGTACAGTTTTTACGAGGAAAGATTGGCATGGTCCAGGTTCATGATATACTAGTAAAATGCAAAACATGTGTCACATAGCTAATTTTACAGGCCAATGCCACTCTCATGCCTCTATTGCTATGTTTCATGAACACAGATTCTTTGAGTGAAACAAGCAATGGCATAGGCTTGACACAAAGTGTAAATTCCCGAAGACTAGATCTTGTTATGGTTCTTCCTTTCCACAGAGAAACCAACCTCCAATTTAGTCTTTTTCATCTCCATACAGGGAGATCAAAACAGTTTTGCAAATTGGTGAAAATTATTCATATAGATTAATCATGTTTAAAAAGTTATTTTTATTGATTTCAGAGAGGAAGGGAGAGGGAGAGGGAGAGAGAGAGATAGAAACTTCTATGATGACAGAGAATCATTGATTAGCTGTCTCCCGCATGCCCCCTACTGGGGGTGGAGCCTGCAACTCAGGCATGTGCCCTTGACCAGAATCAAACCCAGGACCCTTCAGTCCCCAGTCCGACACTCTATCCATTGAGCCAAACCAGCTAGGGCTAGATTAATGATGTTTCTATTTTGTTGAGTTCAGTGGATAGTTAGTTACGATATGATAAAGCTGAAAGCACACAGGTCCAAGAGAAAGATCTGATTTTAGTTGCATTCTGCCCCTTATGAGCCATGTAAACTGCAATTTACATTCTGGGTGTCAGTTTCTTCATTTGTAGATGAGGGGATTAACATTTGTCAAAGCATGATGTGAATAGATGTACATGTGAAGAAAAGGAATCAAATCTGATAAACTCAGTGATATACTCAGACATCTGGAATCTTTAGATGCCAATATGGATGGCAACTCTCTAAGGGAGCAGAGCACTACAGAGCATTTCCCAACCTCTTCCATCTTGGAATGCTCTCCTCTGGATGCCGGTTATGTGTCCACCACCATGACTCTACATGCACAGGCGCCCTTCCAGACCTGCTGCCATGTTTTTCCCCTGCCAATGATGAAGGAAAATCCAGGGTTAAAGGTTCCCATGCTGATTCCTGAATTGATTGATAAGTCAGGTATAACTCAGGCTATGTGGTAAAAGATCTGGTGAGATGATCTCGCTTATATGTGGGATATAATGATCAACAATTTGATGAACAAAAATAGATCCAGAGACAAATGGCAGGGTAGGTAGGGGGGTTAGAGAGTAATCAAAGGACTTGTATGCATGCATGTTAGCATAACCAATGGACACAGACACTGGGGTGGTGGGGGCTTGCCTGGGGTGGAAATGGCTGGCGTGGGGAGGGGGAGTGGGGACGGGGGGTATCAATTGGGGAAAAAGACACATGTAAAACTTTAGACAATAAAAAAAAAGATTTGGTAAGTAATTTTATTTTGTTTACTTGATTTGATACTCTCCTTGTAACTGGAAACATAGGCATGAATAGGACACAGTCCCTGCCAAATGAATGACATCATCCCTTCCCTCAAGTGGCTTACAGATTACTGGGTACGACAGATTTGTGAAGAACTGGTTTTAAAATAATGTGATATATTAGTAGCATG
The DNA here is from genome assembly GCA_004026665.1 of Murina feae. Classification (NCBI taxonomy): domain Eukaryota; kingdom Metazoa; phylum Chordata; class Mammalia; order Chiroptera; family Vespertilionidae; genus Murina; species Murina feae. The sequence continues at coordinate 60,632 of PVJC01004436.1, forward strand.
TGCCAATTGTCAGAGTAAATCTTTATTTTTTTCAGGTTAGCTCTATATTTGTTTTATTAAGGCAGGTCATTATGGAAATATTGGGCTTTTAGAATGTAGAAGTGCTTAAATGATCGGTTTCTGAAACTTCTATTGGTTTCATGTGATGTGATACTGCAGGTGACTGTAGGTTTTTCTGTTCATTTGTCAGCAAGAAGCAAAAATTTCACCATTGATTTCCTTGCTCTTAAAAACATGTCAATCACGTTGATGTGCCAGGCACTGTGTTAAGGCACCAGGTACAAGGCAGCACAGCAGAGGCTCACACTGCCTGGATGGACCGTGGGCCCCTTGGGCAGCTGGTTAAACAGCACTCAGGTCTTTGAGCCAAACTAACTTAGAAGAATGAATGCAACGGAAGAGAACCTTTAGAGCAATTAGCTCTGCAGCATCCCTGTTTGCCCCTGCAGACTCGCAACCACTACCCCAGAGGCTGCCATTCAAGTTTCCATCTGCAATGGTTAGTTTAGGCGGCCACCAGGTCAGGCTAGAATAGCCAGTTATTTATCCAACACTAATCTAGGTGGCTATGCAAAGGAATTTTGTACATGTGGTCAATATCTATGATTATAGTAAACCCTCAATTTTGTGGACCTTGACTTAACAGACTTCGGATTTAATGGGCAAAATTTCCAGTCTGTATGTCATATGTGAAAATTAACAACCTGTTAATTTTTAAATGCTTTTATTTTTTGTTACTGTTATTTAAAAAAAATTTTATGAAATAGGCCGTCTGTTGGGAAAAAAACCTGTAGTAATTTCACTGACATAAATAAATATTAAATATGTACAACTAAAACCTACATATTTTAATCCAAGAATCACCGCTTGTAAACAATGTTTGGTGAATGATTAGCATGTGATCACATGGCATCGCTCAGGGCAATTGGCTCTGTTGTCTCAGGTGTGACTTTCTGCAACAGTTTTAACTGGTGCCGACCAATGCTCCCACGTGTGCTAAGCCATGCCCCAGCCATGTGCATCCGTTTACTCACGATGACTGGTGAATGCACCCATCCACTAGATCTCTTCAGTATCACTTTAAAATTATAGTAACAACATATAGAAAACTTTCCTTTGAAATTAAACTTTTCATAGATACTTAATTTTATTAGACAAACATGTCTACATTAAGTAAAAACAGGCAAATGAATTTGTCAATTTTTAAAATATACAGTTGGAAAACCTACTTTATTATATAATGGACTTCCAGCTTTAACAGACATCCCTTGCCTGAATTAATCCGTTATGTCAAGGTTTTACTGTAATTTTATTCCAATTGTGAATGTGATGTGTTTTACTGCTGCTCTTACTATTTATATTTGTAATGAAACTATAGTGGTAGTATTCGTTTATAAATATTGCATTGAGCATATGTATCTTTTTTTTTTAAAGAAAAAAATATGAACCTTGGAAATTTTCCCTCAAATGTGCAATACAATAGGCAAAAATCAACCTGTGGTTTTCTTATACTTGAAAATGAATTAGTGTGCATTTAACACAGTATTGTGCTATTTTCCTTCGGAGGGCTACCTTGGTAAAAAAAAATCATGTCATAAAAGAGATAGTAAATTAGATCTGGGCATGAAGAAAAATTGTTCTTAAATTCTAGCTCAGATAATGAGTTGCAATTTGAACTAAACAATAAATGATAAAGGAATTAATTCTGTTCCATGCATGAAACAGTTCTTCCTTTTATTATTTCTTGATTTTGAAGAGTAGGATGGAAGGGCTACTTTTTTTAGATACTGACCTAGGATTCATGAACTTTATTATTATTTTTAATCCCATGATAACTCTGCCCACAGGATTTGATTAACGAATCAATTCATCAAGCCATTCATTCACTTTTATTTGCTTCTTATATGCCAAGTACTGTGGGAGCAGAAGATATAAGTATCATTTGCCCTCAGGGATCTTTCTGTCTATTGGAGGGAGAGGTGAGATTAGTGTGGGGAGGGAGTAACAAGCACTCCAGTGTGATTGCAATCAATTGTGGAAATTGCTAGAAAACACATACCAGGTAGTGCAATTAGCATGGAAGGTGGTCCAAGGAGGTCATACTTGACTAGCTGCTTGAATGATGGACATACTTTGCCAGCTGGGCCCAGGGCAAGAGGGAGAGGAAATAGTGTATGTGGAGGCATGGCCATGTGAAATGGCACCATGTGTGCTGTATATGAAGTACAAATTAAGTAGAATACATGGAGGCTTCCCTTCAAATAGAGGCCTCTCTGGGTACTGCTAGAAATAAATTAAGTTGAAGGCACTCAGTTTCCTGCTAACAGTCTTGACTAGATTCAAAGCACAACAAGTCTTTTTCAGAATTCCTTTCATTTGATTGTCTCCCCCTCCCCCCGCTCTTTTAATCAGTAATATGATACTGAAAGCAATAGACATGGCTGCTTTTGTTCCTGGGACACAGGTCATATTTTCTAAATCTATGTTCACTCCCTTTCTCAGCAAGCCTGGCTGCCCAGGGAAATTCCCCAAACGAGCCTCTCTTCTTAACTGGTCCCTCTTTCCTGAACAGAACATTCACCATCTGCTCAGCCACTCTGCACTGTCACATTCCACCCTCAACCACCACTTTATCACCTCCCTTCTCCACAAGACCTCATTTCTGTTGTCTAAAATCCTCACACATGGCTTCACCCTTCCACTTCCTCTTTCTGCACTTTCTCTAACCCACAACACTGACATGGCGATCCTTCGGGTGCACACTGAGCACTCACAGGGCTTCTCTGCCCCACACATCAACCTTTGTCATGTCTCTTCCCGAGTCATCTTTCATTTCCCAAAACATCACCACAGTATTAGCTCCCTATGGCTACCATATCAAATGCTCAAACTTAGTGGCTAAACATAACTCATTTATTCTCTTACTAGGGGCCTGGTGCACGAAATTCGTGCACGGGGGGAAGGGGGGGTCCCTCAGCCCAGCCTGCCCCCTCTCACAGTCTGGAACCCCTCAGTGGATGTCCTATGATGGCCCCAGTCTGCCAGGCGCCTTTTGTGTGTGTGTCGCCACTGAGGACCTGCCCCCAGCCGCATCTGAGGCTCAGAGCAGTCCTCCTGTGTGTGTCTACCTGCTGGGGGCCTGCCCCCAGGCTTGGAGCAGGCACCCCCTCTATGTTGATCTCTCAGACTCTTGCCCTCCCCTGCATGTTGTTCTCTTTTTTGAGCTGTGGCCAGGGCTGGGTGCTGCCTGCCTCCCAAGCTTGCCTACTGCC
>PVJC01004437.1:0-12740 GCA_004026665.1 Murina feae
GGGAAATGGGAGGAGGGGAGCTATGGGGGAAAAAAGAGGAACAATTGTAATAATCTGAACAATAAAGACAAATTAAAAAAAAAAAGTAAACTCTTCTCAATAAAAAGATCTAGCCTTAAATGGAAATTTGATATGTAGCAGAGATGATGTCACAAATCAATTACAAAAGAATGAATTCTTCAATAAATGGCACTGAGACAATTGCCCATCCTTATTGAAAAAAAGTAAAACTAGATGCCTACATTTTCATCGTATATCAAAATCATTCCCAGGTAGATTAAAAACGTAAGTAGAGAAAGCAAGACTTTAAAAAACATTTAGGAAAAAATAGAAAAATGTCTTCAGGGTAGAGAAAAGATTTCTTAAACAAGACACTGTAAGAAGATATATACTGATAAATCTGACTGCATCTTAATTAAAAACTGCTCAACAATAGCTACCAAAAGCAAAGTGCAAGGCAAGCTACGACAGCCACTGTGGGCAGAAGATTGGCACTCTCTCATGAAGCTGCAGACACACATACCTGTGGCTGAGCAATTCCTCTCCGAGGGATGGTCCCTGGAGGAACTCAACTACATGGGTACTGGGAGATATGGACAAGAATGCTCACGGTGATATTGTTTGAAATAGTAAAAAAGTGGAGGAAAAACACAAATCAACAGTAAGATGGATAAATAAATTGTAGACTATTCATTTGAAAAAAATACCACCAGCTATGAAAATGAGGAACCAAAACTACACATCACAAAAATTAATTTCACAAACATATGTTGAGTCAAAGAAACGAGACATAAAAGAAAAGCTACAAAATGATTTCACTTACTTAAAGCTCAAAAGCAGGGAAAAAATGAACCTGTAGTGTTTAGGGGTGCCTATGTAGGTGGCGAAATGATATAAAAAACAAGAATCTATACTAATAAAAGGGTAATATGCTAATTAGAGTGGATGCCTTCCAGATGTCCTTCTGGATGTCCTTCCAAACAAAGCTACAGTGGCTGCCTGGGGGTTGGGCAAGCCCTGGATGACAGCTGCCGCTGCCAGGGCCCGCCCAAGTCTCAGGTGGCTTTAAGGGCAAGGCTCAGGCAGCCTTGGCGGCAGCAGTGGCAGCAACAAAGGTGTGATGGGGGTGTTGTCTTCCCCTGATCAGCCTGGTTGCCTCCTGCAGAGGAAGGCTAGACTGTGGCTTAGGCCTGCTCCCTGGGGATCGGGCCTAAGCCATCAGTAGGACATCACATGAGGGCTCCCAGACTGTGAGAGGAGGCAGGCTGGGCTGACGGATGCGCACCGCACCCCCACCCCCCATCTCCCAGTGCATGAATTTTCATGCACCAGGCCTCTAGTGTATAAATAAAAACCGAGACCATGGTTACTTCCAGGATAGAATAAATATTATTAGGAAGGGACACATGGGGGATTTCTGGAGCTGGCAACTCTACTTCTTAAATTGGAAGGTAAATTCCATGCGTATTTGCTTCGTAATTATACTGAACATTTATGTCTTAAACTCAAACCACAGACTAGGAGGATATTTTTGTAATGCATATGACCAACAAATGATTAGCATTCAGAATACATATATATATATATTCTCAATATACATATATTCAGAATATATGTATAACATTCCAACTGTATATATATATATATATATATATATATATATATATATATATATTTCTTCAAATCAGTATGAAAGAGGGGGGCAAACATATGAATAGCAATGTGGCAAAAATATACATAACAATATATATGCACTATATAAGAATGTCAGTCATATTAATAAATTGGTAAGATTCAAATTAAAACAATCATGAAATACAATTTTATAGCCATCAGAGCAGCAAACACTTAAACACCTGACAACACCAGGTATCGGTGAAGATGTGAAAAACAGACCCTTACTTGTACCCCTGGGAGCATGCTTTGGGGGGCAGTTCTACCGTATTTGAAAGAGATCACATCCTATGGCCCAACAAGGCAGTTGTGCCCTGGGCAGAGGCGTCTTTATAAGAATATTTATCCGTGCCCTGACCAGTTTGGCTCAGTAGATAGAGCGTCGGCCTGTGGACTCAAGGGTCCAAGGTTCGATTCCAGTCAGGGGCATGTACCTTGGTTGTGGGCACATCCCCAGTAGGGAGTGTGCAGGAGGAAGCTGATCGATGTTTCCCTCTCATCAATGTTTCAAACTCTCTATTCCTCTCCATTCCTCTCTGTAAAAAATCAATGAAATATATTTTTTTAAAAGAATATTTATCCGTGCCATTGTCTGCATGGCTAAATATTAGAAGCAGCTTTAGTGTTCCTAAGCAAAAGAAGGAATAAATAAATTGTAGTAACACCATGCTGCCCGTAACGCACGCAAGGTCAGATAGCAACCAGAATGAACTAAACTAAAGCCTCAAGTATCAAAAGGGAAGAGCAAGCTGTAGAATATGCACCATCTATATAAACTTGGAAAACATGCAGAACAATACCCCATATTGCTTCTGATACATACATATGTAGCCGCCACATGAAAATATGCATGAGAATGAGAAACACTGAATGTGGGGCAGTATTTGCCTCCAGGGAGGGAGGGAGAGCACCCGGAGCTTCAGTGATAGCTGAAATACTTATTTAAAAGGAAGCAAAGCAAAAAGCAAATCTTTCATTGTACTTCAGCAGATTAACAAATTAAAGTAGAAAGGCCATGTGATCATCTCAATAGGTTTGGGGAAAGTATTTGATAAAATTCAGCAACACTAATTCATGATTAAAAAAAAAAAAACTTAAGAAGCTAGAAAGAAAACCTTAACCTGGTAAGAGCTATCCACCAAAAATCAATAGCAAATATACATAATGGTGAGATGTTGGAAGTGTTTCTTTTAAAGCCAAGAGCAGACAAAGATGTCTAGAAGTATAAGTAAGTATAATATGGGGATGGGAGTGGGGAGAGAGAAAGTAAATGTAAGGAACTCTGAGATGACTCTTCAGATTGGCAAAAGTCAACTGGCTGAGAGGAAGAATCAGGAAATCTTTCACCTTCGATGAGGTTATAAATAGACACACCCCTTGAAAGAGTAAATTGTTCACATCTGGTAAGGTTGAAAAAGTGCACAGAATATAACCCAGCAAGTCCACTTTTAGATATTTTTATAGCAAAAAATTAATAATAATAATAATAATATCTAATAAAAGAGTAATATGCAAATTAACCCTTACTCTGTTACACCCAAGTCACGCCCACCAGCCAAGCCACGCCCACTTGCCAATCAGAGTGATGGTATGCAAATTAATCCAGCCAAGATGGCGGCCAGCAGCCACAGAACTAGAGCAAACAGGAGGCATGTGATGGAGGAAACTGCCTGCCTAGGCCAGCTGTGGCCTCCCTTCAAGGCAACAAAGTTTCAATTATAGAAGCCATGGAGCTGAAGCAAACAGGAGGCTTTGTTGCCTGCCTAGGCAGGCTATGGCCTCCACTCAAGGCAACAAAGTTTCAATTATAGAAGATAAATAAATTCCAGAAACCTGTTTCCAGCCAGCCTCACTGGGATCTTGGGTCAATGGGAGCTGTGGCCAGCCTGCAAACAGCCCTCAGCCACTCATCCAGGCTGGCCAGGCACCCCAGTAGGGATCCAAACCCTGAAGGGGCTGTGGGCAGCCTGAAAACAGCCCTTAGCTCCTCACCAAGGCTGGCCACACCCCCATGGGGTGAGGGTCCCCACTGGGGGGCTTGGCCAGCCTGAAAACAGCCATCAGCCCCTCACCCAGGCTGGCCAGGCACGCCAGCAGGTGGACACCCCCTGAGGGGTCCCAGACTGCAAAAGAGCACAGGCCGGGCTGAGGGACCCCCTGTGTGCACACATTTTTGTGCACCAGGCCCCTAGTAAGAAGAAGAAGAAGAAGAAGAAGAAGAAGAAGAAGAAGAAGAAGAAGAAGAAGAAGAAGAAGAAAGCAACCTAAATGTCCATGAATGAAGAATAAGTAAATCAAGTGCAGTTCATGCATACACTGCACCACTCTACAGCTGTTGCAATAGATGAACTAAAATTTCATGCGTCTCCACAATTAAGTCTCAAAAACATAACATTCAATGAAAAACATCAGTTGCAAAAGGACACAGTCAATATGGTATAACTGATGAACACAAAAGCAATACTACATATTGCTTACTGGTTACATATATATGCATTAAATGTGTAAAAACTGATGTGGAATAATAAAAAAAAAATCAAGTTAATGGCCACCTCTGGGGAAGACAGGAAAGGTGGGGTCTAGCTACACCTGTCGTTTTTCTTTCTTAGAAAAAGAAGAGTGGGTTACAATAAATACAACAAAATATTAATCTTTCAAATCTGAGTGGTGAAATATGAGTGTCTCTTACATTATTTTTACCTTCATTTGTGCATGCTTTAAATATTTTATTGTTAAAAATGATTAGTTTTTTTAAAAAATTAAAGCTTGAAAAAGCTATGGTATATTTCCACAATGAAGTACTACTCAGCCATCAAAAAGAAGGAAATCTTGCCTTTTGCAATAGCATGAATGGATCTAGATTCTAGAGGGTACTTTGCTAAGTGAAATAAACCAGACAGAGAAAGACAAATACAATATGATTTCACTTATATGTGGGATCTAATGAACAAAATAAACAAACAAAGTAGAAACAGACTCACAGATACAGAGAAAAGACTGACAGCTGTCGGCAGGTAGAGGGGGTGGGGGACTTGGTGAAAAAAAGGTGAAGAGATTAAGAAAAAAAAAACACAGGAAAATTCATGGACATAAGACAACAGTATGGTGATTATCAGAGGGAGGGGGCAAATGGAAGAGAATAAATGTGGGATAAATGGTGAAGGAGACTAGACTTTGGATGATGCACACACAATGTAATGTGCAGATGATGTATTGCAGAATTGTACACTAAAACCTACATAATTTTAGTGACCAATGTAATCCCAATAATTCAATAAAATAACTAAATAAAAAGATACTCTCAACTTGTTAATAATTCACATTTGCCCCCATTGTATAAATACATGAGTACATTGTAGAAAAAGAAATCTCAATTCTCAATGCAAAGAGAGGGAGAGGGAGAGGGAGAGGGAGAGAGAGAGGAAAAAAAATAATTTGGGAATCAAAAAGGTAATTAAAAGTTTCTTTAACCTAAAAAAATAAAAATAAACCAGTTTTATTTGAAAAAGATAAAAGATCATAGCTCAATGGAATCTCGGAATTTAAAGAAAACTCAGAACTCAATTATTCTAGCTGCACTCTTTCCCCAGAGTCCTCCAGTCTTGGTTTACATGCCTCTGGTGATGGGAAGCTCACTACCTAGGGCAGCTCATTTCAGGTCCGGACAGGTTTGCCTCTGAAAACAGTCATCCTCATATTGAGCCAAAACCCTGCCTCCTTTTAGCACCCGTGATTCCAGCACCAGAGTTGTAGCTTTGCCCTCACGTGTTCAATTGGGAGTCGAGATCCTTGGACCCTGGCCTTAGTTCTGTCGTGACCTCCTGGGTAATACCTTCCAATGTCTTGTTACCATCTCTCTATCTATCCATTGCATGGTTTAAATGGCCACTCCAGGCTCTGAAATCCAAGGATTCCATAAGATAAACGTATTGCCAAAACTTGGGCTCAGCAGAACCTGTTGTATAAACATAACTACTTTACTTAATAAAATCCAACAATTTGAAAAGCACGGATATTTCTTTTTAAATGGCTTAACCCGGTGTCTTAAAACTTGCCTGGCAAGCCCACTCCATTCAGCAAAACTGGGAATTCAGTGGACAAATAAAGAGAAGGCTGGGCCAGAGCAGTAGAGAGGAGCAACTCAAGACAGTAGCTCCCATGGTGAGCCATGTGCACCCCAGGGCCCAGGAGGGTTCCGTGCAGGGGACCCTCAGTGCAGAGGGAGAGCTGGGGAAGAAAGGCCTTCAACCTGCCCCACCCCCTCACTGGCAGCCCTTCATGTCATTCAAGACCCAAACAAATGCCACTGCCTCTCTGAGACTGGCCGTTCCATGCAAGAGGGTAAGTGTCTCTCTCCACAGGCCTTGCCTTATATTTCTGATATCACACTGAACATTTTTGTTTAACAAACTCACATGTTGCTCACTAGATGCCAGGCACACTTCTACGCAGTTTCCGTCGGCTGACTTGTTGAGGTAGATACTGTTAGGAATCTCCATTTTACAGATGAGAAAACAAAGGCTCAGAGAGGTTGCCACACTTACCTGAGCTCACAGTTTCTAGCGGAGCTGTGGTTTGCATCCGGACTGTCGGTACCTGGTCTCTGCTGTTTTCTCCTACGGGACTAGGCTGGTTGGAGTCTTTCTGAGCACTCGTGTTGGAGTTGTTTATGTACAAGTCTTATCGCCTCCACGAGTTCATCTGTTTTGTAACCTGCTTCTTCTCACTTAACACTTTATCGTGTACATCTTTCCATGCCATTAAATATTATTCCACAACCACATTTTTAATGACTGCTTAGTAACCCACTGAGATATGTTAGCCAGCCTGATTGTTAGACGTTGAAGTTCCCTTTGCTTTTCCACTACCATCAACAATGTTTTGGTAAATACACTTATAATTAAATCTCTGCGTACATCCTTGGCTGTTTCTTTAGGATCTGTTCCAGAAGGAACTGCTGGATCAAAGCACACTCGAACTTTTAAGACTTCAGATACATATTGCCAAATTACCTCAGGAAAGAGTCCCCGCAGTGAATGGGAACCTGTTTCCTGTGGTCCTGGCCAACCTGGCAATAGTCACAATAATAAAACTGGAAGTCTGCTTTAGGGGTGGGGCAGAGAGCTGTATATTATTGTTTTAACTTGCTTTTTTGTTTATAAGTAAAGTAAAAAATTTGTATGTTCTTATTGATTCTTTATTTCTTCTGTGACTATCCTTTGCCTATTATTTAAATCAGCATGCTAGTTTCCTTATTGATTTGCAAGAAAAGAGAGAGACAGTGAAAAAAATACTTAGAAGATAAAAATCCCACATTGTATCCCCTTCCTATGGGCAGAAACAGGCGCTAATCCTGTATAATGAAAGGCTAATATGCAAACAGACTAAACAGCAGCATAACCGAACAACTGGTTGCTATGACATGTGCTGACCACCAGGAGGTGCACACAGAACATGGTGGGCGTTGGTAGCAGGCAGCAGAGTATGGAACATGGTGGGCTTCGGCCATGGTGAAATAGTGGAGCAGGTGAGCCGGGGCGCCAGACCAAGGTGGGGTGCCAGTCGCTGTCATCGGAGCAAGCCTCTGGTAGTTACTGAAAATTCTTTGCTCTCATGCACCATGGTCATGCCCGGCCCTCACACCTGCTGCCGGCACTGGTCCCACTCACACCTGCTGCCAGCATCAGAGCCATCACTCGCACCTGCTGCCAGCACCCAGCGCAGGTCCCAATTGCTCGGCACCATCAGTGGATGTGAGCTGAGCCTGTCAGCCCCAATCGCCCCTGAGGGCTTCACTACCCCCTGCTCCTGAGGGGTGATCGGGGCAGCAGCCACTGCTCACACCACTGATGGCACCGGCCCCACTTGCACCTGCTGCTGGCTCTGGCACCAATCACTCCATGCTGTCAGTGGGTGCCAGCGGCGCCAGCACTGTCAGTGTGTGGGAGTGGCGGCAGTGGGAGCAGGACTGCAGGCAGACAGGGGATCGGGGTCACAGCAGGGGGGGGGCAGGCAGGGGTGTGGAGGATGGACTGAGATCCACCCCTGTGCCCACTGCAACTTTGTGGCCCAAAATTCCTTTCAAGATACATGAATTTGTGCTCTGGGCCCCTAGTAAGCATCTTGGGCAGTTCTGTTGAGAGATGAGAAGGCCTGAACCATGGTTAGGCTGTGCAGATGGAGAGGAAACAAATGGGAAAGCGAGAGGCGGAATCTACAGGACTTAATGGCAAGAGGGTTGAGGGAAGGAGTCCACTTGCCCTCTCTACTGTGCTTTGCCAAAGCCGTTATTTGCCCCATTAAATTAAGCCGCCCTGTGTTGACGAATGCCATTTCTATCCATGAGCAAACAATCTCTGTGTTGCTCCCAGGCTTGGTCCATTCAACCTAACTAATCAATGCTTCTCATGTTGATGTGAACTGATTCCCAAACGCCTCTCCACAGCCAGACTGAAGGTTCCTGGAAGTACTGGGTCTGGGTGGCAGCACAGACACATGGTGTGAGGCTGTGTGGCCAGGAAACTCCACTTTTAACAAATGCTTGTTGAGGCAAAGCAGTAGGTGAGTCAACTACTACTAGCTGCTATCGTGAGCATCCCCAAAGTACCAGTCGTTTAAAGCAACAAGTTCATTTCACACTCACAGGAAGTCCAATGCTGATGTTGCCTTTGGCCATCCTGGGGAGCTCAGGAGCTCAGGGTGCTTCCCCCTCGTGTCTCCTGAGAGTCCTTCCTAGGTCCTTCGCATTTGGTTGAAGGACGAGGAAAGAGAGTGGGTCTGGAGCATTTAATGTCCTCTACCTACCCGCTTTGATCCTGATGGGATCGTATCACTTCCACTCACATTCCACAGCAAAAGGTAGTCAGATGGATGGTAAGTTGAGGATAGTTTCTGCCTGCGCATCCCTGGAAGGGGAGCGTGAGTCTTTGGTGTTTGGCAGTAAACGTGACACCACTGCTGCCCTCACAGAGCTTACATCCTGGTGGGGAACATGGACGGGCGATTATGAAAAGGAATGTCCTAGAGAAAGTGCCGTTTAGGTAGGTGTGCCCAGGGGCATGGGCTCAGGGAAAGCTTCCTGGAAGAGAGGGCATCTGCTGAGACCTACAGCGGGTGTGGAGTTAACCAGGGAGAGGTGGCAGAAAGTGCTCCAAGCAGAGGCGGCAGAATGTGCAAAAGAGAAAAAAACAAAGCATAGGAACCGAAAGGAATTCAGTGGAGACTATAGGGAGAGGGAGCAAGAGATGATGCTGGAGAGGTTGGCAGGGGCCAGTCTATTCGTTCTCTCTGCCAACAAATATGTACTAAATGTCTGGTCTATGCCAGACATCGATCTGGGCAATGGGAATAAGGAGTAGATCAAAGAGATTAGTCTCAACATCATGGAGCCAGAAGAAAGAGGCTGGACTTGAGGCTAAGGTAAGGAGACCAGATTTAAAGCGGTACACCATTGATCGGGGGAGGGGGGTTCTTTTTTTTCTTTTTTTTTTATTTATTATTACTTAAAATATTACAAAGAGTAATCGGGACTTTTATAAAACACCGCGGGACACGGAACAAACTGTTAAAAATCGCGACTGTCCTGCCAAAAGCAGGACGTCTGGTCACTTTGGGCTAAGGGGACATGAGTCCCTGAAGGGATTCAGATTTGGGTGCCTCCTATCAAGGCATTTAGGACAGGGATGGGGTGGGCTTGTGCCTGGCCGCCCACGGCTTCCCTCAAAAGCGCATCAGGGCCACAGTCTGGAATTGGCAGCTGTATGTGGATCCAATTTCCGGCACTTTGGCAAGTGCCCTTTGCTGCAGATGGACTGTTTACTCTGCCATTTGTGGAAATCACTTCTGATCTTTTGCTTATTGTGTCAAAGATAAACCCTGACCGCCTGGCTGATCCCCCGGGAGCAGGATGCCTGTGCCACAGGGCTTTGGTAGCCATCGCTTCCCACTTGAAACAACCTGTTATTTCCTCTCTTGAAAGAGGCCGGTAAAATGATAGATGAATCTCCAGTAACTATAGTACCTTCCTAATGGTTACAGAAACTGAAGCCATACAGCAGGAGTGCAGTCTAGAAGAAAAATAAGAGAGTTAGAAAGACAAGCTTTAAAATATAATGGTGTTGTAATGGGCAGAATGAAACACACAGACGCTATTAGGATTCTGCCTGATGCATCTGGAGTACAACATTAGCTGGGAGCGGCCTCTCTGCCAAGGCCTCGTCTTTGCCCGGGGTGGATGCTCTAAGAGCCTTTGTTGAATGACTGAACAATGACAATGACTGTTGAGTGACAAAAATCCACAAATACTGTCTACTGTACAAGTGGTAGATGAGTTTCTAAACATAACGTTGGGGCCCCTGAAGGCACTGGAGAAATGTATGCTGATCAAGCAGATGATTTTAAATGCCCCACCCACAGGGCATTCAGGCCCGGGGTCGAGCGCTCCACAAGGAATAATTCATTGAGCTTCAAAGCCGCATGGCTACTGGGTGGGAGGTGTGGTCATTATAGTGGATAAGCATGAAGATTAAAGACATGGAACAGGTGTGTATGAAAATGAACGGCCCAAGGAAGACAAGAGAACCAGCGTCGCATCCCCTTGGACTGCTGCGAGCTTCATGTCCCATGAGGATGGTTGAACGGTGTCCCTTTGAATTTCTTTTAGACTGCACTTCCCAAAAGGATGGCCGCAGCAATGCTCCACCTCTCACATGCTCTTCTCCAGCGTGGCCTTGTCACTGCCCCATCCATCAGTGGGTGAGGACTCACCCCCTGCCCTTGATTCTGGGTGGCCCCGTGACTGCTTCCAGCCACAAAGCACAGGAAAGCGAGGCTCTATGATGCCCAAGGCTGGGCCCTGAATGGTGATACCACTCCACCTTTCCCACTGGACCATTCGCTCTCAGAGCCCTGAGTAACCAAATAAGCAACCCAATTGCCAAGAGGCTGCCAGGCTGGAGGGAGCCAAGCCACCTGGAAAGGGCACGGGTAGGCATTCCAGAGCCGATCCCAGCCCACGTGCTAGACTCGTAAGCAAATGTGCCTTCAGAGGAATCTGGGCCCCAGCCTTTGCGTAGCCCTTGCTGAGGTCCCGGATGTCATGGAACAGAGACAAACCCTCCCTGCAGTGTCTTCTCCAAATTCCTGACCCACAGAATCCATGAGCAGAGAAAGTCTTAAACTGTCCTCAGCTGCTGAGTTTGGTGATGTTCTATTGTGTTATAGGCTGAGTTGTGTCCCCCTCAAAAGTCTTATGTTGAAGTCCTAACCCACCAGTTCTTCAGAATGCGGTTGATGAAGATTAGATCTTCAAAAAGGTGATTAAGATAAAATGAGGTCATATGGGTAGGCCCTAATCCAATATGACTGGTGTCCTTATAAAGAGAGATTAGGACACAGACGCACACGGAGGGAGAGCCGCGGAAGGACACAGGGAGTAGCCGGCCATCGACAAGCCAAGGAGAGAGGCCTCAGAAGGATCCAGCCCTGCCGACACCTTGACCTCAGATTGCAGTGTTCAGGCTGTGAGACAGTAGATTTCTGTCTGTGGTTCTCTGTTACGGCAGCAGCCCTAGCAAATGAATGCATACCGACATAGCAACCAGACATCAGTTCACATCGCAACCCCTCCTGCCAGCCAGGCCCCAGGCTGCGTTCTGGGGGTGCTGCCCTGACTCCCAGGGCTTCTCAGTGGTAAGAGGAAAGAGACACAAATAAGTAATGAAAGAGCAAAAGATGAGGGGATGCCAGAAAGCCAGGATGTTGTCTGGTGCCAATAAGAGGGGTGACTAACCAGCTGGAGGGGTCTGGGAAGCCCCAGGAAGGGCTGACGTTTGGGGGACCTTAAAGGGACAGTGGGAGTTCACCCAGAAGAGAAGGGGAAAGGGAGTCCCTGGCAGGGGGCCAGGCTGTGGATGGATCTGGAGATAAGGGTGAAGGGAAGAAAGAACATCCGTGCAGTCCCTGGGTAGAGTCCCTGGAGAGGCCATGGAAGGAGGCCTGGATCGTTCACAAGGGGCCTCCAACACCTGGCTTAGGGGTTCTCTGGGAATGTTTGCTGGGTCCCCAGAGCTGAGAGAAAGCTGACAGAGGGCTGTGTAGGCAATCTTGAGTTTGAAATCCATGAAGGCAGGTGATCAGCCCCCCAGCAGCCGTGTAAGAACCGTGTGTCCGGGGCTTCAAACTGCCTAGAGAGCTGCCCAGCTGGTCAGCACTGGCAGGGAGCGGGGGTGGGCAGTGGGCAGGCTCAGAGCCCACATGAATATACATGCTGGGGCCCTGGAAGCCCGGCTCCCCGTGGCCTCCCGCGGAGCAGCATTTACCCAGCTTTATCTTGACGAGGTGATGTCCTTCAGCAGAGGACATTATATGGCTCTTAGTTCAGCAGTTCTGTCAAGTCCGAGGCAGGCGTTTGATTTCCGCTTCATGCATATGCTTAGGTGCCGAGGAAAGGCGGCAGGCAGAGGGGCAGCGAGGCCAGGGAGGAAGGTCAGCCCCCGGAGGACGATGCGGGCTCTCTCCCGCTGCGTCCCTCGCTGACTTACAGCTGACTTTGGCCGCCCTGGCCGTGGGCTGCATTTTAACAGCCTGACCTCGCACAGCACAGCGATGGGCCCAGGGCTGGCCCGGGAGGCTCCTGCGGCTCTGCCCTGGCCGCTGGGTAACTGAAGGGAAGTCTCTTTCCCCCTCTGGGTCCCAGGTCCCTCCTCTGACGGGGAAGGAATTGCGTCAGTGGTCAGCAAACTTTATTTTAAGCAGTCGATCCTGATTTCAAACAACATTTAAAGAGTAGAACTGCTCTGACTGAGGATGGGCAGAGTCCCCTCCCCTCCCCTCTCCACGGTTTCTGAGGCGCCTACACAGAGCGCAGACGGAGAACATGCACTGGGCGCTTTCTGCCTGCTCTAGGCCAACACTTAGGGGCGTGAGGACCTCTCCTTGATGTCAAACCTTCCCGCTGACCCCGCACAAATGGGTAATCGTGGTACTTTTAGCCCCGCTGATCAAGAACATCAATGTTTAATTAAAAAAAAAAAACTACTCCGAATTTTTTCTAGCAATTCAAGTAA
>PVJC01004437.1:12840-64032 GCA_004026665.1 Murina feae
GGGCCCCCCCCCCCCCCCCCCCGCCCTTGGACATAGAGGGCGCTCATGGGTCCTTCCTGATCTCTCGTCAGATTATACCCCCGAGACAATCGCATTAAAGAACCTCTTTCTGGTTTTTACAGGGACCGTCAGGATGTCATAGTGACGGAGCATGAAGGCTTTGGAGTCTAATGGATTTGGGTTCAAACGCCCTTAATACCACCTGTGCGACAGCGGGCAAGACACCTCACTCCCCAGCGCTTTCATCTCCTTGTCTGTAAAACAGAGATAATAGCTGGCTTAGAGTTTTGCTGCGAAGATCCAATGAGAGGACAGAGACAAAGCATTCAGCACAGAGCTGGGAGCACAGTGAGTCCTCGGTGACAAGGGTGATATGATTATTCACAGCATCAACAACAGTATGAGCGCACGGATACGGGCAGATGAACACGGGCTCTGGTGGAGGTGAATCGAACCAGCTGGAGACGCCGGCTCCGTGGATAAGGAGACCCAATTATATGTCTGTGTTTTCTACTCAGGCTGCTCCTTCTCAGACTAGGCTGCCCATTAGAATCGCCTGCAGCGGAGGCCCTCCGCATCCGGATCGCTGGCATGGAACCGAGCAGGAGGGATTTGTTAAGCCCTAACTTTCCTTCTGCGTTCAAGGCCCACACATCTGTCCGTTTCGCATCTCTTCTTGGATATCTCGTCCACAACATTTCCCAGCCTCGCTGGTCTTCCTGCCACTTCTGGACTTCTTCCAGTGCTCCTGCTCCCAATGAATGAACGGTGCCAGCCGGCCCATTTACGCAGCCAGAGTTGTAGGAGTCCTCCTTGACCCCTCCTTCCATGCCAGCTCCCGTTGAGGACTGAATAATTCAGCATCTCTCCATCCTCACCACATCTATCATCCAGCCCAAGGCGCTAGCGTCTCTCAGCTGGACCACTGCCATGGACTCCTGGCTGGTTTACACTTATCCATTCAGGTCCCCCTGCAACCCATTCTCCTAGACTCAGCCAGGATGACCTCTAAACACACATCCAATCATGCTGCGCGTGGCACACACACACACACACACACACACACACTCCCATTGCTTGTAGGAGAAGGACTAGACCCCGTTTCCATACCCCGCTTCGCTCCCTTTGCTCCCACCCACTGGCCATGCCCACCACCTCTCCCCACCCCGCCCCTGAGTATTTGTAGATGCTGTTTCGTCTGCTGGAAGCACTTCTCACACATCTTCCCCTGGATTGCTCCTACTCAACCTCCCAAAATCAGCTCAAGTCACCGCCTTGATCCCCCCACGGTCACCTCAAATCCTCTTCTCCAGTCCCTTCCCAGTGCCCTTCATTGCACCCGCCAGAGCTGCAGAGTTCATTTGTCTTCTGTTTGATCCATCTCCACATCCCCTACCAGACTGCATGTTCCTTGAAGGCAAGAACTGTTTCTGTCCTGTTTGCCATTGTCCTCAGTACATAGGAGGCCCTGAATAAATGCTTGAGTCTCATTCCAGCAAGTCCATGGCAAACCGCTTTCCAGAGGATTCCCCATCTGCATTCTTCCTGGTGGGCTTTAATGAGGATTCCCAAAGAATGTGGAGTCATAGGTATGAGTTTTAATGGACTCCAATAGGCATTTAATGTAGATTTAATAAGACAGTTATTGTATGTTAATTAAATGTCAACTGATTGCTAAAAGGTTTTCGCAATTATTGAAGTTTACTAATTATCTAATAGATAAATCAGTTTCCCACGTAAATAACTAGCGTCTACATAAGCAATAAATATGCCATTAGATTCTGCATATTAACATATTGAAATTAGATGTGAGCCCCTCTGGGAATTCTGGAAACTGGTGTCCAATCTGGGGAGGGTCGGTACTAATCATCTCATAGGCGTTACGCCCCATCCTTTGGGAGGAGGTGAGAAACCAGGTTGCAAAGACGAGCAGGCCGGAAGCGTGAGCCAGTTTTAGGAATGCTAACTGACCACACTTTCTCAGAGCAGGAAGCTGGTAGTGCAGAGGGGTCTACTATAGAAAGAGCCTTCCGGTCCTCGAGGCTCTGCCTCATCAATAGTAAAATAGGGGCTCCCTGCCTCGCACCCGGGCTGTCTGTGAGCACTGCGTGCCGATGTATGAGCAAGCACAGGGCACGGAGGCAGTGGATGGGAGCATCCCCCTGTTCTCTCCAGGACTGTGGCCCAAACCCTGGCTCTGCCACTGACCGCTGTGTGACTGTGGGAACATCACTCTCCCCTCCGCCCCCCGAGCCTCTGTTTCCCCGTCTGGAAAGCACACGTCACAGGGTGGTGCAGTTGAAATGAGGAAAAGTGCCTATAAATCTGAGTGAGTTGCCAAAAGCAAGGACAATGGGAAGAAACATGAGGATGTTTAAAAAATTGGAAAGTTGTCAACTCCCTAGCGATACTGGATCCTGCCAGGCACTCTATTTCTCATTCGATCCCTTTCACTCTCAGCTTGAGGCAGTTCATATCATCTCCACGTTAGACACAGAGAAGCGAAGGGGCTTACAGAAAGTCACACAGCGAGAGAGTGCAGCGCCCTGGAGCTCCACTGCCACGCATGGCGCCCCTCCTGACGTCTGCCCCGTCACGCGCACCCTTGCCCTGCCCCCTATGACATTGTATCCTTCTAAACACAGGCCTCCCTAAGTGGGGAAATTTAAAAAATAATTTTAAAAAAAGCTAAATCCGCGTTGGCATTTACTATGTTTCCGGCAGCATTTCTAAGCACTTCCCACGTGTAAGCTTCCTTAATTCTTGCGCTATCCCTGTGAGGTAGGTGCTGGTATTTTACAGATAAAAACAGTCACGAGGGGCCTTAATAACGTATTCGAGGTCACATAGCTAATAAGAGCCAAACCCCGATTTTGAACCCAGGCAGGTAGTCTGGCTCTAGACTCTGAGCCAGGGCCAGGCAGCCCGAACATTTGCAGGGCACCGAGCAAGAGCACACATGGAGGCCCACGTACTGCAAGCCTGCACATTTGAAAGTATAATTCTGTGGAATAAAATACCTTCACAAATAAATATGCACAGGGGCCTGGAAGGCCAGATTTCCATCTAGATGCCTGCACTCAGCAGAGTCCAGGCCCCCCCAGCTCAGCTGCCTTCTTTGTCCACACGCAGCACCCACGTCCACAAGCAGCTGCCTTTGACCGCACCTCACAGTGTGAGCTGCCCTGGGAGGATGGACCCAGGAAGAGGCCCACACGGGCCCGGGAAGTGGGTGTGGCACCATGAAGGCAAGGAACTCTGGTGTCCTGGGCCCCTGGAACATGACCTTCATCTAGAGGAAGAGTAGGGGCCAGGAGGGTACCTCCCCATGGATTTCTCACTGCAGAGGAGGCCAGAGCAGCTCCCTGGAGATCAGCAGAAGGGGTGGAGCTGGGTTTGAACCCAGGCAGCCTGACTCCAGAGCCTGCATGCGTAGCCACCTTTGAAGGCCCTAGAACAGTGGTTCTCAACCTGTGGGTCAGACCCCTTTGGGGGTCGAATGAGCCTTTCACAGAGGTCGCCTAAATACATCCTGCAGATCAGATATTTACATTATGATTCATAACAGTAGCAACATTACAGTTATGAAGTAGCAATGAAAACAATTTTATGGTCGGGGGTCACCACAACAGGAGGAACTGTATCAAAGGGTCGCGGCATCAGGAAGGTTGGGAACCACTGCCCTAGAAGTTTCCCCTCGTCTGAGAGACAAGCCTGCAAAGGCTCAGGAGAGTGAAGGCAGCTGCAGCAGGGAGCACAGGGCCTTTGGAGTCAGACACGGGAGCGCAGATCCTACAAACACTAAGGTATTGAGCAGCTCACTTCAACTATCAGAGCGTCCTTATTTGTAAAAGGCGGGAACTTCACTACTTTATTTTGAAGAATTGTTGCAGCATAAAATGCCATGATGCTTATAAACACGGAGTGCAACCCCCGGCACATTCTCAATAAATAGCGGGGAGGGGGGGGCGGGGGGGAGATGTGCCGGAGACCAGTCATTGTCATTTAGTAGAGAAATGTGCCTAAAGGCTGGTCGACCTTAATTCCCCTGAATAGTGGGGGAGCTATTCACCCATTGTTTAGATGTAGACTTTGATAGTTAAAACAGCCCTCCACCTCTGTTACTGATATGTAAATTCTTGTTGCATCTTTGTTGTTGGAGTTTCATGCCCTTAGGTTAAGGATGTGATTGTGTTCCCCTTTGCCTTAATAAAAGCTTTGAGCAAGGCCGGTGTGGTGGGCAATCTTATCCACTAGAGGTAAAGTTGCCACGCCTGGTCCCTATTATTCTAAATTAATTTTCTTCTAGTCTCTCTCTCTTCATTTTGCGTGCGGCCTCCTCCAGAACTCGAACCTGAACGGGAACCCTGAACCACGCGGGACGTGTAAGGGGCTCCCGCAGAGATGTCTGATCATCAAGGCCTGTCTTTCCACAGTTGCAAGTTCTCCAGCTCCCAATCCCAGGATGCCCTGTCTTTATGTCCCAGTCAGGCCTCCCCCAGTCCCCTTCCCTGGTCCCCCACCATGGTGCTGCAAGCATCCAGCAAACTCAGGTCCCATAGCCACAGCACAGCCAGGCTCACCAGCCCCAGGGCACCTCCCAGCCCTTCTGGGGGTCCCCTCAGAGCCTTTACAGAAATTCTCTCTCCTCCGGAGAAAGGGACTTCTTTGGGAAATTTACTCCCTTTCAGTGGCCTGGAGGCCTGAGGGGCTTTTGGCCAATGAAAACTCAGAGTAAATAAAGGGGGGCAACCCCCCCAAAGGGCTCCCAGGACCCCTGGGGTCAGATGCCAGGAGCTGCATTTATGTGCAAATGGCACTGGATTAGGGATTAGGGATTATCAAATACCAAATTACAAGCAGCTGCCAGATCTCTTTGTCCGGAGGGATCAGGGAGATTTCTTGGTCTCCCCCTGCTGCCCCCTCCCCTGTGCCCTCAGAGGCTAAAGGCTGCAGGGACTCACGCCGCCTGTTGGGGAGGGATGTGGTGAGAGGCGGGCCTCCGATCAATAGGCAGCCCACGTGGCCCAGCAGCCCAGGGCAATCGATGCACCTTCCCACTGATTCCTGCACATCCCTCGGGGGTGGGGTCAGCAAGGAGCTCAGCACCTCACGCAAGCTCTGGCTTCTTCCCTCGCAGCACCTGGCCCTGAGGAGGGACTGTTCCCAACACACATCCTCAGGTGTCGCAGCCCCCAGGAGGCCTTTCCACGTATTGACCTGTTACAGCAGCTTCAAGTCCACCCTGCAAATGTCAGGAGGCCCGGGGCCACAGTGGCGCAGCCTCAAGAGCAGGAGTGAGAACAGTGGGCCAGCCCAGGGCTCAGAACTGCATTGGGATGTTTGTGCTTGGCAGCCCGTGAAAAGCAGGCCAGAAAGTCACATATTGTGCAGATTTTTTTGTGTTGGGGCACATCTCTTGGGGGGGGGGGGGGAGGGCACCTATCTCTTAACCGCTGAAACAGAATTTTTAAATATTAAATACTTAAAATAGCCCTCCTAGGTAGTTAACAGTTATCCCCATTTTAAAGCTGAGGAAGCTGAGGTACACAGAGTTTGGTAGCTCACCCAAGGTCACTCAGAGTGGTGGCAGCATCAAGGCTACGGCCCTTGGACAGTCCCCTACTTCCCTGCGCCAGGGGAGTTTGCAAGCCCGGCCAGCAGAGCTGAAGCCTGCGGAGAAGTCAGGATGAGCCTCAGGCTGGAGGCTGTGTGCCTGTGAGGGGACGCGCAGCATCTGGACACCCTGTGACGGGTCACTCTCCTTGAGCAGCTCCTGGAAGGAGCCAGTCCTTGGTGCCTCCACAGGGGTCGAGCAAGGACACCAAGCAAGAGCATCAGGTCCCATTCTGCAAATCGTTGCAGCATAAAATGACATAATACTTGTAAACACTGAGTGCAGACCCAGGCACATAGTGAATCCTCAATAAATAGCCTAGAGAGAGAGAGATGTGTCTCATCTATGCTTCCCCACTGAGGCCTGTCTTTCCAGCTGCAAGTTCTCTGCCCAGAGGATCTACACCAACCCTTGCAAAGTAGCCCTGTGCTCTCACCGAGGGGACTGGCCCCCTTCTTGCCCACCAGGAGGCGGTATTACAGACCCTTCCAGGCCTGTGGGGCGGCACAAGGCTTTGGGTTTGTAATGCTTACGCTTGGGGGGAAACTCACCTGCAATATCACAAGCAGAAGAGTGTAAACCAGGGTTCAGCAAAATTGTGCTGGGACAAAATTAGGTGTTGCAGGCCACATGGAAGTTCCATCACACACTCTTCTTTATTTTTCTTTACAACTCTTTAAAGGTTAAAGCTATTCTTAGCTCATGGGCCAAGGAAAAGCCTGGATTGGTCCTCAGGCCTCACAGTTTGCAATCCCTGGTCTAACTTGTCCCCATCCCCTGGGGCCGAGACTGGGGTCTGGGCTTATATCCCAACAACCTCTGCTTGTATCTCCTGGGCCAGATCAGCTTCACACAGCCACTATAAATGTAAGGGTGTGCAAGGAAGTATCTTTAACTGAGCATATGGCTGCCTGGAGCCAAAGACCAGGGTAGGTGCCAGGGCAGGAGCCAGAGTAGGCTGGGGGCAGGAGCCAGGGCAGGCCCAGGGGCTAGGCTGCGAGCAGGCTGGGCAGCGGCTGGGTGCAGCTGTAACCGAGCCAGACCAGATCCCCACACTCCCCTCAGCGAGAATCAATAACTATTTGAATTTCTTTCATCTGCGTGGGGATAGCAACACAGGCAAACACAGAAAGGGAAAAGACATTGATCCTTCCCAGCTGCTGCCAACCCCTCCCCACTGTTCTCACCACCCTCCATCTTGCCATCTGGCTTCCCCTCCCCCAGGCCCCTCCTCTGGACATCAGCTCACTGTCCCACACTCAGACATCCTAGGGACCTTCAAGGCATCCAGCATACGAGGATATTTTTGTCCCCACAACAATGGAGCCCATTCAATTGGTATATACAAGAGGACCCACCTCTCAGCTCACCTCAAGACTAGATAAGCCTGGGCTTCCCTGGGTGAACCCCCACACCCACACCCCCAGAGCAGCCCAGCTCTTATCCCCTGTAGCTAGTCCCCCACCCTGCTAGCTTCAGGAATCCATTTTCATATTCATGAATCTGAGAGACAAAGCAGGTATTTCATGATCGGTTTCCTGTGCAGAGAGTGATTTCAGATTCAGCCAACATTGGAGTGGTTCCCTGAGGTGTTGGATAATGGATTTCATGGGGAGAGACTGGAGGCAGGGAGCATGGTTAGGGGAATGAAGCAGAGGAACTGATGGGAGATGATGGAGGCCTGAAATAGGGCATGAAGGAGAAGAGGGGATGGATTGAGACATATTTGTGATATAATGACCGGACGAGGGAGAGAGGGGACTCCAGAATGATCCCCAGGTTTCTGGTTTGGGTGAGTGGGGGCAGGTCACTCACCGAGAGAGACAACAGGAGGAAAAGTAGGTTTGTAGAGAAATATGGTGAGCCAGGCCTTGGATATACTGAGTTGGAAATACCTAGATATCATAAAATGGAACAGTCTACGGGGTTGTTGTATGCGTCTAAATCTCCAGGGGCAGCCTGCACTATAAATATAAAATGGGCTTCTCATGTCTCCCCCATCTTCCTATAAACCCCTCACTCCTGTGGGAGCCTTGCCATCTGGCTATGCTGTCCTTCTCTTGTTCCAGTTCTCTACTGACCATGCTTCCTCTTTCAGGGACGGCTTCAGACCCTGATCCTGCTCTTTTTCTACCCAACTCATTGTGTATGTCCTGAGTTCCCAGGTGGGGAATCCTTCCCACCTGGGAACCCAAGGAACTACACCACCTCTGAAATCACTGATTAAAAATATCCACTCTCCAATTGAAATGTACAACCATTCTAGTGTCTATGAGTACCCGTCTTTTCTTCCTTTTTTTTTTTTTAATACATAACTTAAAAATTGTCTTTAGTTGCATGGAATGGGAATCCAACTACAGTGGTTCAGTCAGATAGCATTCTATTTTTCCTTCCCTAACAAGATAGAGACTGCTCAAGGAGGTCACCAAACTCCTTTTGGCTTCCTGATCTGCCATTAGGGTACCTTTCATCTCCATTGTAGTCAATAGCTTCCTGACCCAATGCTTTGTCCCTCCTGCAGCCAAGCCTTTTATCATCTGACTTTACATTTATTTTCACTGAAGGAGAGAAATATGTCCCTTTCCCCCCCCCCACCCCCCCATGGCTTTGGGTTTATCCGTGCTTTGGCCAATAGGATGAAGCAGAAAGTGACATTGTGACGGTTTAGAGGAGATGGTGTACATTTCCACTTGTTCTCTTGGGCTTCTTCCATTGCCTGTCAGAACATGCCCAGAAGGAGGAGAGCCACTTGGAGCAGCACCCCCCAAGCTGCCACAGCCTGAAACAGAACGAGCCAACGCAGTCTCCCCTTGATCAGCTGAATTGCAGGCGGCCCGGATCTTCTTGGGCACCACGTTTGGGGGTAGTGTGTTTTGCAGCATCACGGTGGCAGTGATTAACAGGTCCGCTCATGATCAAGACAGCCACTTTACCTCCAGCCTCTCCATCTCATCCAAAGAATGAAGGAGGACAAAGAGCGAAAGACACTTCCCAGGTGAGTCTTTCCTCTTTAAAAACCCACACAGAAGCCACACCCAGCAACTTCTGCTTGTATCTCATTGGCCAGAACGGTTTCAGAAGCCACTCTAAATGAAAGGGTGTGGAAAGAAGTGGATATTTTTTAACTCAGCACACTGCTGCTGCCCCAAACAAATGAAGGTTCTTTGGTGCCTGACGTTACTTTCCTGCTCATCCAGCTTACCCTGTTTTTCTGTGTATAAGATGCCCCCATGTATAAGATGCCCGCCCCCCACTTTTCCAACCCAAAATTAAGAAATCAATATTATAAACATCAAACAAAACACATTTTCATTTAGAAATTACCGCAGGGAATGTTTACATACCAGTACTATGATATAACGCGGCATATCACTTTATTCAGCCTCTGTTGCATCACTTATCTCTTCTTCATCACTGTTAGTTCCAGACATACCAATTTCTTCAACTTCTATTGTATCACTGCTGTCTTCTGAGGCACTGTCTATATGTGTGAGATTATCCTCATAAACTGGTGGCATTTTCTGAGCTAACCTTGTTCGGGTTCTCATGGCCACCCCTTCTCTCCTCATGAAACTGACGCACCATTTGCCTTTCCCGTAAAATCAACAATGTTCATTTCACTTGCAAACATTCTTGCCTGACATTGAATAAGCTTGGTTGACACACAGAAGCCACTCTGGTGCTGCTTCATAATCCAGGTCTGAAGCCTCTGCTCCAACTTTGTCCATTTTGCTGGTTTTCCTCTTAAGGCCTTCTTCTTTTTTGACATCTGAAGGAGTTGTTCTTCCTGTTTTCTCCACTGTCTGATCAGACACTCAGTGGGAGGAGGTCCAAATTGTTTCTCTGCAGCTCTATTTCCATGCTGTTTTGCATCGCTGGTTATATTCAGTTTGAATTTTACAGAGTAAGACAATCGCTTACTGGTATTTATTTTTTTATTTTTTGACAGCTTAATGGGCTCAGAATGCTCTGGTCCCTATAGCATCTGTGCACTCTCCACCTCCATCTCCAATTATGGCATCAGCTGACATCAGTAACAATAAGGCTTGTGATTGGAGGAAGCCTGTTTGACAAGGTATGAGCAGCTACACACCTATGCGGCTCCCTCCTCAGCTGACTTCCATGTATAAGACGACTCTCAACTTTAAGTCTAACGATTTTAGAAAAGGATAGTGTCTTATACACGGAAAAATATGTTAGATTTCACAGTTTGTCATTATAGTTCTTCTTTTGAAACGCCCTCAACTCCCTTGCTCATCCTTCCAGTCATTATAGTCACATGACAACAGACCAAACTGGAATGAGCCATACTTTTCCTTCCTGACAACTTCACCCAAGAGGCTCAATGTGCTGAAGAAATCACTGGTTGTCTTTTTACCCCATTTATGCATTCATTCACCAAATATGTGTTGAGTGTCTGGCGTTGTTTTATTATTTTGTTGTTGTTGTTAATCCTCGCCCGAGGATATTTTTCCACTGATTTTTAGAGAGAGTACAAGAGAGAAGGAGACACAGAAACATCGAAGTGAGAGACACATCGATTGGTTGCCTCCTGCACACACCCTGATCAGAGAACCTGCAACCAAGGCACATGCCCTTGACCGGAGTTGAACCCAGGACCCTTCAGTCTGTAGGCTGACGCTCCATCCAATGAGCCAAACCAGCTAGGGCATGAAATTGTGTTAGATGCTAGAGAGTCAGCAATGAATATGAGGCCTACATTCTAAAATCTGAGTTCCAAGAGGGCAAAGACCATGGTTATGTTTTTCATGTGTCTTCCAAGTGCCTGACACCTACTAGAAGTCCTGTAAATAGTTGTTGAATCACTTGGTTATAAGGAGGTAGTAAGAAACCAGAGGTCTCAACAGATAAAGGAGAGAGAGAAGCCAGCAGGGAGAAGCTGCTGGACTCCTTCCTTCCAGCAGGTTAGGACTTTCTAAACTCTTTGGCCCCATCAATATCTCAGGGCCTGATAGGTCCAGGACTGTTAGCTCCTTCCTTCCCCTCCTTGTACCCCGTAGTCCTCTCCACCTCTTCCCCCCAGGACTTTTCAGTCCTGCAAGGCCAGACTGCCTTGCCAGCCTGGTTATGAAAGGTTTAAGCATCCAGGCAGCCCTGTTTCAGCAGCTGAGTCCCCAGGCCTTGGCCTTTACCCCAGCCCTTGGCTGCCCCCCAGCCCACTTGCGGTGATGACAGGAAGGCAGCCACTGTGACTGCCAACTTCTTGTTCCTCTGCTGGTGCACTGCTGGGGTCTCCGTGACTCAGACCCCCCACATACAAAGCTGACCTCTGCTCCTAGCTTCCCAGGGCCTGAGCCCAGGCCACTCAGAACTAGAGGAAATGGCTGTCGCTGCTATGGCAACGAGGCTCTGCACTGTCTGCCCTGAACAAAGAGGGTTTTCTTGTTCCTCTTTAGGTCCCAGGATGGGGGGAGCAGCTGCTGTAGGGCGAGGCTGGGAGGATGCTCCACGCTGCCTGACGAGCCCTTTGCCCAGCATCCTCTCCCTCCCATCCACTCTGGACGTGCGGAACCTGGAACAACAAATCTCTAGCTGTCTGCCCTCTCGTGTGGCAGACCTCTGAGAGCCTAAGAAAGAGAACGCAGAGTACCCAGATGGCAGCCCCGTCCTCTAGTCCAGCCAATCAAAGACCAGTCTAACGCATCCCACGGGACATTCAGAGAGCGGCAGGAATCCTCCTTCAGTCATGCAGCTGACTTCAGCTGGGCTGGAGCTGGCAACTGTTTCTCCTGACTCCCAGTCCAGTCCCCAGCCTGGCCCTCCCATCTCCTTCCAGGCACTGAAGCCTGTGATTCAGTCTCAACGTCCTCCCTCTGGTTGTCACAGTAACCAGGTGGCTCCTGGACATCCATCCTGACACTGAAGCTCCCTGAGGGGCTTACAGTGCTAGCTGCGTAGCCAATGCTGACCTCTGAGCATCTAGCACATGCCCAGCTTTGGAACATTATAGCCAGGTCAGGCAGCGGTGATCCCAAGCTCAGGACAGCCGAGAAGTCCTTGGGTCCAAATGAGTCACGAGGCAGAAGGATCAAAGATATGGCCTGAACCTTGAAATGAAGGCTGATGGCAGGATGAGATCCAGAAACGGTACAGGAGGTCAACAGGCCCAGGAGGGAGCCAGCACGAGCTGAGAGCATCCTGAGTCGGAGGCAGGCTCCACCTCCCCCCAGGCCTCACCTGGTTGCACCAGCCGCCCCCCAGCCACTGATGGGCAATGCGGCTTCCTTCTGGCACCAATCAAGAGAACTCTGCAGGGAACCCCTGTAAGTGTCTAATTTTGAATGCATGGACAGGAATCGATCCTCTTCTATGATGTTTCTCTGTTGTTTCTAAGTAAACTGCACAGTGAGAAGTTTTCCTGAGCTCTCGTGAAAATAGCAGACCGCTGTGAAACAGGAGAGCGTGGTTCCTGCGGCCTGCGTCGCGGCAGCTCTTCCTCGAACTTGCTCATGACTGTGGACAAGACGATTCTTCCCTCAGCCTCATTTTCCTCTCTGTTACATGCAAAGGCCCTGGCGATGGCCTAACTCCCTCCCAGCTCTGAAATTCTGTGGGGCCAGGATTCCAATTGCTTCCTTTGCTGTTAAAAGTTAAATGATTCCGGTCTGTTTGGGGAACAGTGCCTTCGTAGTTAGCTAGGCTGTCTCGAAATATTTATGTAGGCCCGGGCTTTAGGAAATAAACAAATATATCTATTCTCCATACCCCTTCTCTCAGAAGCAATAGGCCACGGGCTCTGAAGTCTGAGCTCATAGCCGGAGCCCACCACTTTCCGGACCTTGGGCAAATCACCTTCTGATCTAATGGGCCTCGTTGTCTTCATCTTATTGAATGCAGCTAGTGGTGGCTGGCTCGCTGGGAGGTCATGTTTTCAATGTAGTAAAGTAGATGAAGTTCTCAGCCCAGTGTTTGGCAGATAGCAAGCATTCAGTAAATAAGAGCGTGACCTTCGACACATGTTTAATGAATGAGTGAGGACGCTGCGGGCTCTGGGGTGCTTTGTTTCTAACCCCCACACCAGCAGCTTGGCTCAAAGGCAGGTACCACTCTGGGGTGTAACTTCCCCTTCAGGGCTCCCCTATGGGATCAGACTGAAGCCACCCTCTGCGGATTGTGCCTGATGCCACACCTTCCTGTGGCTCCCTCCCTGCCTTGCCCTCCTTCTCCCCTTCCCTCCCTGAAGGGCTCAGGCCTGTTTCTGGATTCTCTGACCCAAGACTCCTTGGCTCAAGGCGCATCCCCCAGCTCCCGTGCGTGAGAGAGAACCGCAGAAGCAAGACCCCCAGCAAGGGGACCTCGGTGGATGGGGGGAATGTGTGAGGCCCACGTCACAGAAGTCCAAGGAGGGAAAAGGAAGCCCTGTACCCTGGGGACTGTTCGTCACCCTCTGCCTGTAGGGACACTCAGACGACCCAAGCGTGGGCAAACGCGTTCTCTCTCCTGAGAAACAGGACTTGGGGATTAGGGCCTGCTCGTTACTTGCTTCACATGCCTGGAACTATATCTGGGGTAAATGAACATCAGACAGGGGTCTGGCAGGGTGGTCAGCCAGGGCACTGAGGCAGGAATTCTGGGGCACAAAGAGCATGGAGGCCCCAGTTGTAGGTCAGAGCCTCAGCGTGTGGACAGGGGATCAAGGGCAGGATCATGAGCCCAGAAAGGAGGGATGGGCAGCACGCAGGAAGGCCAGCGAGCGGGGGCATGGGGACAAGGCAGCCTCCATGCTAGAACTGGGAGAAAACACCTCATGGCCCCAAGAGCCCAAGGACCTGGGCTGGGACATAGGGGGAGCCTGGGAGGCCCCACAATCAGGGGACAATGCGTGATTGCTGAGTGCCCAACCTCCTGCCTCTGTAGTCCTGGGGCAGAGTGAGACAGAGCCATCTGTGAGTGGGGACAGAGCAGCCCCCTGGCCTAGAGAGGAGGCTCCAGGGCCAGGACAGGTGGGGAGCCTGAGGATGTCCCCGTCCAGGTGAGACAGCCTGACCGTCTGGCTCGGGCTGCCTCCTCGGCCCTCCAGGGTCCTCAGCCCAACAGCCTCGAATTATCCTGCCATTAGTGGTGATCCATCCCTTCTGAGCACTGTGCCATTTCATCACACCATCTCAGCATCCAACATTAGGAGATAACTGCGCTCACAACATATGTCATTACTCATTAAGGGACTTTTTCTGGATTATGGCTGGGGCTTAATGACTTGTTAAAGATGTTTAACACTTACAATTTTGTTTTTAATTTAGGAAGCAGCATGATCAAACTGCGCCCTGAGACTCTCGCCTCGATTTGGGGAAATCTGGAGATGGGCCGGCTCCGAGGCTGCCTGTGCAGGGGAGGTGATCTTAAATTGAATTGCAGCCCTCCGAGGGGTGTTTGCCCCGTCAGCGGCTGCCAGGAGCTGACATGTTAATGGGGCTGAGGAAACAATGGGTTTCAGAGGTAATTGCTGAAGCAATGACTTCCAGGCAACATTTGACTTAAAAAGAAGTGTTGCTGCTGCCGCTGCTGCCTCTGCTGCTGCTGGGAGGGGCGGGCGGGGCTCTGCTGCGGGCCTGCCTCCCGCTCCCAGCCAGGTCTGCTTACCTGCAGACCCGGTGGGCTGCCCTCCAGGGCAGGGCACCTTCTTTCTCACCGGCCTTTGTTCTGTCTGTTGTCCACACTGGGGGTTGTTTCTCAGGGGGTCGCCCCGCAGATGGGGCTGGAATATAAAGTTGTGGTGAAGCCCTCATAAGGTGTGAGCTCGAATGCAGCAGGGACTGAGTCCCCACTGGTCCCCGGCAAGTGGGAGTTAACTCGGTGGGTTGGCTTAAGCTAGGTTGTCTCCCCAGGCCTGTGTGGGCCTCACCTGTGTGCTCCACAGATTTGCTGTGAGGATGCAGTGCCACCTGCTCGTCCAGTGGTTCTCAACCTTCTGGCCCTTTAAATGCAGTTCCTCATAAAATTATCTTCGTTGCTACTTCATAACTGTAATGTGGCTACTGTTATGAACCGTAATGTGAATATCCGATACGCAGGATGGTTTTAGACGACCCCTGTGAAAAGGTCGTTCAACCACCAAAGGGGTCTCGACCCACAGGTTGCGAACTCCTGCCCTAGTCAGACGCTTAGCTGTAGATCTGCGCCGTGGTAGGTACGCAGCGAATTACAGGCATGGCCAGCATTTTGGGGGCACTTAGCTCCCAAAGTCCTGTCTGAGCGCTTTGTATGGATTAACTCACTGAATCTACCCAGAAGCTCTCCGAGGTAGGAAGTGGCATGTCCATTTCATAGATGAGGTAGGTACCCGAGGCTCAAGTGCTGAAGCCAGAAGCCTGCTGACTCCCACGTCCTCGGCCAGCACATTCCAACTGCTAATGTGTCAGACTTACTGGTTACGTGGCTTCGGCCAAGCCACTCGGTTTGTCTCCACATCAGGGCAATGCTTAGGCCACAAGCTGGTCCTCCTCACTGTCAGGGCGCGTGAGGGCCTCCTGTAGAGCCCCTGGCCAGCCAGGAGCACCGGGCCTCTGATGGAAGAGCAACCTGGAGTCTTATCTTTTTACTCAGAAAGAAAAAATCTGGGGGAGAAATGTCAGCCGATGTGCAGCTGCCTGCAATAGGAGCTGGGCCAGAAGGACGTCCTGGGCATCAGTGAGTTCACATCGGCCTTAGACAAGGAGGTGGGGGTGAGGGAAGGGCTGGAGCCTGGCTCCTGGGGACGATGTGCCAGAGTCAAGTTCAGAGGAGCAGACTGGGTCGAGATGAAGGCCCTGAGCGAATCTGAGGCTCACTGGAGGCGATGGAGGAAACGTTCATTAAACCGTTCACGTGTGCATTTGGGCATTCATTCGATGAATAGTCACCTTGTGACTCTCTACTGGGCGATGGGAGAAAGACAGAGGTCCCTGCACTCCTGGAGCTCACAGCCTCCAGCAACCAGCACTCCCTACGAGCCAGTGCCTCCTCACTCTTCTCCTGAGCCTGTCTCGTGCTTCTGCCAAGGCCTCAGAGATGGTGGCGATGGCCATGGAGTTTGGTGGTCATAGGCCTCCCACCCCAACTGTCCAGAAGAGGAGGAAGTCACTCTTCACCACGATGGCAGCGGCCTCCCAGGGCTCAGGTCCAGGCCTGAGGAAAAGGGGGGGGGGGGTGGCCTCTCAGGGCCCCTCTCCCTTCTTGCTGCCGCTAAGGAGAGGCTACTGGGAACAACAAGGCTGGGACCCAGTCCCAGAGACCTCTGGGGGCGCTTTTCTCTGCCCTGAGTGATGCGGGTGAAGGAGAGCCACCAGTTTCCTCACTGTGGGAGCCGCCAGCCACGGATGGCCCAGTCCGTGCTTGATGAATCCAAAGGAATTCTCCCAGGTCTCAGGAGACACCACCAAATGAAACCGTTCTGTGACAAGAGTCATGCATGGGTGATGCCTTCATGTGGCCTGAAAGCTCAAAGCCCCCAGGGGAGGGGATCCAGTGGGGGATTCCCTGGAGGAACCCAGACAGAGTCAAACTCCATGAGGCAGAGGGCAGGGCTGTCCCCATCCATATGCTAACCTCTTCAGGCCCAGTCCCCACCATGCACACACACACATGCACACATACACAGAGACACATATACACACAGATATGCACACGCATACACATATACACAGACATGCTCACACCAGACGTACATACAGGGACACACACCGACAGACACAAACAAGCTTAGCATCCTTCATACCTGCTTTTCTTTCTTCCTGGAGAGCTTCACTTCCCCCTCAACCACTCACCCCTCCAGCCACAACTCCATGTCCCCTCCCCTGCGAAGCCTTCCCAGCCTCTGCCTCCTCTGGGTTTTCCTAGGTCTTTGCACCAACATCTGTGACAAGATGTGGTTGTCGACTCGAAAGCTCCTTCAAGACTCAATCTCCGTGAGAGCGAAGCCCTCACCTTGTCTTTGTAGCTCAAGCATCAAGCACAGTAGGCAAACTTGTGTGAAGAGGGAGGGAGGGGAGAAGGAAGGACGCATGGAAGGAAGGAGAAGGAAGGAAGGAAAGAGAAGGAGGGAGAAAATGGGAAGGGGAAGTCAGCAGCAGCGATCGTAACCACCTTCTGCCGTGAGAGTCATGCCATCAGCTCGGAGGATGGCAGTAACCTCATGGAGAGCGGGGCTTGGTGGTTGTTTGTACCAAGGGAGAGGGAGGAAAGCTCCAGACACACCTGTCAGTGCTTATGGTCCCAACTCTAGTTCACGGGGACTCCTGCCCAGCCAGTCACAGTTCTGCCTCTGGCTTCCCTTTGTTTTCACT
Source organism: Murina feae (assembly GCA_004026665.1). NCBI lineage: Eukaryota > Metazoa > Chordata > Mammalia > Chiroptera > Vespertilionidae > Murina > Murina feae. The sequence continues at coordinate 29,740 of PVJC01004437.1, forward strand.
TCCCACCTTGATGCGAAAAGAATGCATTTATACTGTCGCAGAGCAAATACAACTAGGACTGCTGTTTGGCTAGTTTTGTGTGTGTTGCGATTTAGAGGGGAAAAGTTAATTTAAACTTGCCGTGTGACAACAATAATTCGCCCTCAAAGAAAAACAACAGTAATGCGCCCTCGCGGCACACACAGCTTCATTAGGAAGCATCCGCCACTGCAGCCGCGGCTGTTTGGTACGAGCACATTGTTCTGTGGATCTCTTCCTGCTCTGTCCTCACTCTTCCTCACTGACTCGTCAAGTCATCTGTTGCCCTAGTTCTGAATCCAGTTTCTCCTTTCGTGCTCTTGCTTCTCCCACTGTGACAATTTTTTCTCTCTGGCAATCTGCAGGCAGGTGAGGACCTGTGCTTCCCACACCCCAGTGAATACTCTGTTTATGGCCAGAGGGAACCAGAAAACAAAGGGTCCCTGGGGAATCTTCCCACTGGCCCCGTGGTGGGCAAGGGTGAAGTGCCAAGGGAGGGTGTTGGAGGCCCCAGACACCCTAGTCCCACCCAACACCACCCTCTTTCCCCTCAGGGAGCCGAAGGCACCAAAACATCACACACAGCAGCCTCGGAGAGGAGCCAGAGCGCTCCCCAGAGAAGGGAGTGGGCGTCGTTCTGGCACTGGTGCCGGGTGTTTACCGACATTATTTAATCCCCCAAATAAACCACTTCTACTCGGGAAGAAGCCAAGGCTTATAGAGGTTAAAAACACAGTAATCATTCAATAAATATGTGTGGATGTCCACTATGGACAAGCACTGGGGATGGATGTTCAGGGGACAAAGCAGACAGATCTCTGTTCCTACAGAGCAAGCAGTCTAACTGGAGGTGGGGCGATGGAACGCAGAACGTAATCAATACACACACTCAGGGTAAGGAGGGTGGGAGATGCCTGTCATGGGATGGGGGAAGGGAGGCCTAAAAAAGGATGGCCGGTGTAGACCTGGGAGGAAAGGTGGCAGGATGGAGGTAAGCGGGTGCGCTCTGTGGCTCTCTGGAGAATGGTGCTCTAGGCAGTGGAGTGTGAGGTGCAAAGGCCCTGTGGCTGGGGTAGTGAACAAGGGAGAGAGTCTCTGGAGAGGTGGGCGGGGGGATGATGATCACAGGGTGTGTGATCATGGAGCGCTTCAAGCATCGCAGACTTGGGTTTGTATTCCTAGTGAAATGGGAGTCGCTGCATGGCTCTGGGCAGGGGAGAAGCATGATGTGAGTTGTGTTTTGTGTTTTCGAGGCTCTCTCCGTGGTTGGGCTGAATTACACTGGAGAGGGCCCGGGTGGAAGGAGCACAATCAGTGAGGAAGGCTGTTGCAATAACCCAGGTGGGGTAGGAAGGTGGCTTGGACCAGGGTGTGCCCCTGGATGTGACAGGAGAGGGGGAGAGAGACGAGTCCAGGTCTCCAAGTCTTCTTGGCCTGAGCAACTGGCAGCTGGTGCTTAGATGAGAGGCTATTAGATACCTAAGAGAAGACTTGGGGGACAGTTAGACATCCGAGTCTGGGGTTAGGAGTTGCAGTTCCGGGATGGGGGTATACATTTGGAAGCCATGAACTCAGGTAGTAATTAAAGCCATGAGACTGGACAAGATCACAGGGGGGTGAGGGTAAGAGAGACAGGAGGAGGAGCCGGGACTGTGGCCCTCCATGGTCAGGAGACAGGGATGGAGAGATTGCACAGAGGAGTAGCCAGTGAGGAGGAGAAAAGCTGGAAAACTACGTTCAGAGTCAAGTGGAAGAAAGTGGTTCAAGGAGGAGGAGGAAGTGGTCAGCTGTGTCCAAGGCTGGTGATGTGGGACTAGGAAATAACAGGCTCATGTGCCCAAGGATCTCCCAGCCAGTGGCCCCCCCACCATCAAACTGCAGGGGTTGCCTAATTCACTCCCTTGCAGAAGGGAACCATTCGAGAAGCCTCCTTTTTCACTCATGCCCGGCTAGGGGTCTCTGCCCTTTTAGCCGGACACCAGGAGGCAGATGAACGTAAAGAGGAGACTGTGGGATCAGATGTGCTCTGGTCAAGGCCCCACTACTCCCGATGCTGGAACATCAGGCAGGTCGCTTCACCTCTCCGAGCCTTGCTCTCTTCGTGGGAAACAGGGATGAGCAGACCCACCTCTCAGGAGAGATGTCAAATACCCAGCACAGTGGCCAACAAGCAGAGCTAACGGCCCCGGCCGTGTGGCTTGGTGGACTGGAGCATCGTCCTGTACAGCAAAAGATTGGGGTTTAATTCCTGGTCAGGGCACATGAACAGGAGGCAATCCATCAACGTTTCTCTCTCACACCAATGTTTCTCTCTCTCTTCCTCCCTCCCTCTCAGATCAATAAAAATATATCCTCAGGTGAGGATTAACAGCAAAGAATGGGTAAAGGTAGCACGAATCCACGATTATCAGTAGGCCTGGGCAGCCCCCACCTCTTTCCACAAAGGGTGGGAGGAGCCCTCTTCTGTCCTTACTGACACCACAAGTCATTCGTGGAGAGCTCGTTGGCCATGGGCGTTTCCTTAGTGCCCGTGCTGAGCTAAGCTTACACCACTGAGGCCACACATCTGGGGGGATGTCCAGACTATGGACAGGCCCTGTAGGGATTTCTGCTCAGAACCACGCCGGGAAAGTTGCTGTGTGAAGGTGGTGCAGTGGTGCTAGTGTGCATACCCTGGAGCAGATGGAGGCAATGGGGCTGGGTTCCTGCCCCCAGAAGCATGACGCAATCAGGCTCACCCCCAGCCTGTTGGGGGTTGGGGGATGGTGGTCTGTGTTTCCTAGATATTTCCAGCCTGAGTGCTATGCATAGGGGTTGATGAACACGCAGGTGCGAATGTACATTTATGCATGTGTGTTTTCACAAATACACAAGTGTGGCGTGCACAGGGAGTGGCTGCATTTAGATGTAGCTGTTCATGGGTACTCATGTGTGCTGTGCTGAACTGTATCCTTGAACGAGCTGGCTTCCAAAAGAAATATTAGGCAAAGGCCTGGGGTCTGAAGGCAGCATCCCAAGAGGAGCAATCTCTTGGGAGGAGTCTGCTGGCTGGGCTGCCTCCCACATCACACGCAGGAATGTGCCTGCCCCGTCCGTAGAAGGTGCCTACCTTGGTCTCTATGGCCAGGTCCCAGGAAGCCTTTCTCTGTCCAGCCCTGGTGATGGCTTCACAGTATTCACTGTGAGGCCACAGCATTTGGAGGAGTGGGAAATACTGGGCCACCCCCAGGTGCCAACCAAGGCCACCAAGGCAGGGACTCCATCTACCCCAACAAGCCTGGAGCTCTGCGCTTCCCTCCGCAATAAACCAAAGTCACAGCTCCCCACCTCCTGCCCTTGGAAATGAATCATTTAAGATCCCCTTTTCATTCTGGAACCTCTCAAACAGCCTCATGAGCTGTGAGCGTGTCTCCCAAGGTAAAATTTAAGGCAGCTGCAAAATGCCTCGATATTTTCAGAGGCCTTATTGTGCTTAAACTCGTTAGAGAGGCCATGGAGTTAATTAGTATATAGATTTTCCCATAGAAAGCTAATCTTCAGAATGATTTGCAGCCACTGGGTCTGTAACAGACTGCAATCTATTTTCTTCTCAACTTCATTTTTCCCAAAGAAAAGCCCCAATTGCAGTGACCAGATGACTCCATACCTTCGTCCCAGCCCACCCTCTCAGGGTCCAGAGCCCCCAAAGGCCAGCTGCCTCCCCACAATCCCGTCCAACTCGCCAGCTCTCAGCCGAACACTTTCATGCCCACAGATGCCAGTGCTGGCTGGCTGAGCCTGTTTGAGCAAGGAGGGCAGAGCGGGGTGGGCTGAGGGCCCCCTGAATGGTGCACGGTGCAAGGGATAAGTGCCTGAACCTGGGGTCAGATAGTCCTGGGGACTGACCTAGCCCCTCTGTGCTTCATTTCCCTCATCAGTAAAACCAGAATAGTGATCATTACTTTACAAGATGCATTTTAAGGATCATTATTAACATTGATTCTTTTTAAAAGCAACATTTACTAGTGCTTCCAGTGTCCTAAGTCCCGTGCTATATGTACTTTATATTATCGAATTGAATTCTTTTTATCTCTTTATGTCATGGGAGGAAACTCAGGCTCAGAGAGGTTAAGTAATTTGCTTAAGGTCGCACAGCTAGGAAACAGGCTTTGAATGCAAGTCTGCCTGATTCCAGAGCTATACATAGGTGCAATAACTCAGGAGAAGTAGGAGTTGCTGCTATTAATATTCCTAGGAATGCAGCCAGTTCTATTACTTTCCCCCCAGGATTCCGAGGCCTCCCTTAGCTTTCACAGCAACGAGATTCTGCCATCCCATGCTCCTCGTGGCAGAAAAGTAAGAGAATCACAGAGTCTTGGTGCTGGAAAGTCCCTTCGAACCTGTGAAATCCATCCCTCCCCCATGGGCCAGGTGGGGAAGCTGAGGCCCAGAAAGGTTAACGGGTCTGCTGAAGTCACCCATGGAGGACAGGACAGGCCCCGGACGGCTGACTGCTGACTGCTGGCCAGTCCTCTTTCTCTGCACAGAGCCTGCTGCTTTGCCGTGTCAGGACTCAAGCACCTCAGAGGGCCTCTCAGAGTGAGAAGCCCGCGGATGAGCTGACACCTGACAGCTGGGTGATGCTTTGGATGGTTTCTGAAGCCCTCTGCTGCGTGAAGGCGATATTAGTCATCAGAGAGCTGCGTGCGCCTGAGCATCCTTGTCAGAAATGTGATGACTTAGTGGACTGAAAATGTATTTCCCTGCCTTATCACACATCTGGAGCTCCAGCAGAGCGCCCCGGGCTGGGGAGGCGGTCAGCTCGAGAATTTGCACAGATATGGCTGTTTATCAGAAGGAACCCAAATGAAGGCGGAGCAGGGAAGGTAGGGGGGAAGGGGGAGGGATTGTTAGAGACCACGCTGAGGATGATAAGGAAGCTGTACCTGCTCATCGCCCCAGACACCTCTCCCACCACCTCAGACCCCCCACCCCGACTACTCCAGAGTTGGTGACATTTGCTCTTTTTGACCAGTCATGGAGAGAAGGAACATTCTGGTTTCTTTGGGGAGAAGCAGTAGCTTTCTCAGAACTTGGCGTTTATCCCATTGAAATTCCATTTAGCAAATATTTACTGACCACCCAAGAGCCAGGCCTGTGCTGGGGGAGCTTCCACCATGTGCCCATAAATGCCCCCTTTAAGCCATAACTTAGGAGGGGGATGTCACCTGCATATCCCAGGACCTGCATTAGGTAGGCACCTACTATGTGCTAGAGCCTGGAATGGTGGGCTCCTATCATGTGCCGGATCCTGTGCTGTGTAGGCACCTCCGGCCTGTGCTATCATGCCCAGTGCCAGGGCAGAAAGCTCCATCAGGGATCATCCTGCACTTAGGCATTGGCAGTTTGGGAAGATCAACATACGACACAGTAGCTAAAACACCCTCTGGGCCATCTTTTCCCCATTGACTTACAAACTCTTATGGATGCCTAGCAGTGAGAGAGTCATTCTGCATGGGGCACTGGGGAGCTTGCAGAGAAGGTCGCCTTGAGGCAGGCCTTGAAGGATGAATTGGAGTTTGCCAGCCAGACAACAAGACAAGAGAATTGCAAGAGGAAAGAACAACTTGAAGAAAGGCAGGGAAGAGTGACAGTGCATGGCACATTTGGGGGCTGGCTAGTCAGCAGTATTAGGGAGAGAGGGAAAGTGAGGAGACAGCAGGAGATGAAGTTTCAAGGTGAGTCTAGGACCATCTCACCGGGCGTCATCCAGGCTCTGGGGAGTCTCATGGGTCTGCAGAGGAACCTTATATGGGGTAGGTTCTGGAGACCCCACTTACACTTCAATCAGATGAGCTCCATATTTATTTATTTCATACTAGAGGCCTGATGCATGAAATTCATGCAAGAGTAGGCCTTCCTTCCCCCAACTGCCAGCACCAGCTTTCCTCTGGCTGCTGGCAAGCATCTGGGACCTGGGCTTCCCTTGAAGCCCCAGCTTCGTCTGGAAGGTTGTCCAGAAGGATGTTCAGTCTAGTTAGCATATTACACTTTTATTATTATAGACTAGGGGCCCAGTGCACAAAAATTTGTGCACTTAGGGGGATCCCTCAGCCCAGCCTGTGCCCTCTTGCTGTCTGGGACCCCTCGGGGGATGTCCACCTGCTGGTGTGCCTGGCCAGGCTGGGTGAGGGGCTGATGGCTGTTTACAGGCTGGCCAAGCCCCGCAGTGTGGACCCTCACCCCATGGGGGTGTGGCCAGCCTGGGTGAGGGGCTGAGAGCCATTTTCAGGCTGCCCACAGTCCCTTCAGGGTTCAGGTCCCTACTGGGGTGCCTGACCAGCCTGGGTGAGGGGTTGAGGGCCATTTTCAGGCTGCCCACAGCTCCCATTTACCCAACATCCCAGCGAGGCTGGCTGGAATCAGGTTTCTGGGGTTTATTTATCTCCTATAATTGAAACTTTGTTGCCTTGAGCAGAGGCCTAGGCAGGAAACAACACCTCCTGTTTGCTCTAGCTCTGTGGCTTCCGGATGCCATCTTGGCAGGGTTAATTTGCATACAGCTTCTCCGATTGGTTGGTAAGCATGGTTTGGCTGGTGGACATGGCTTGGGTGTAACAGAGTGAGGATCAATTTGCATTTTACTCTTTTATTAGATTAGATATTAGGCACCTATGTAAGTGTACACTCGAAAATTAAAAAGGAAGGAAGGAAAAAAAGGAACTAAAAAGGAAGGAAGGAAGGAAAAAAAGAAGGGAAGAAGGGAGGAAGAGGAAAAACCAAATAGTGTTGAGCCCAAATTCCATAGAGGATATAAAGATGAGAAATATGAGACCTCAAGAAGTTAATTGACCTACTCAGGGTCACATGGAATTCACAGTCAATCTGGAAGTAGAACCCAGATCTGCCAACTTTCAGTCACTATGTCAGTATTCGACCTTGAGCCTGTCCATGGCATCTGCTGACCACAACGTCCCATTAGAGCATACCTGGTAGGTTACAACAGTGACCATTTCTCCCAGGTCCCAGAAAGCACTAAGCCAATGGACAGAATGCTTCCTATTGACAATATTGTCCCTAGGAAAGTCTCTTAAGCCTTTGCCAGGTCATGCCTCTGTTCTCTGGAAGGTCCAATGCAGATTGAATCCTGAGAGCCAGTTAGAATTTTCCTGGTGTCTGCAGCAGTGACTTCCAGCTACGCTGTCATTTCAGATGAAGAATTTGAGACCCAAAAGGAAGAGGCATCATATCCAAGGCCCCACGGTGCAGAGCCAAGGCGAGACACCGGGTCTGTGGGCCTGACCCCTGGCTGTCCCACTGTGCCTGCTGTCACTGAGTTCTGGGAGGCACTGAGGAAGCCTACTGAGTGCTGGTGATGGTGACAGTGTGCATGTCTCATCCTTGTTGCACAGCCTGGCTCGGGTAAACCTTTGTGTTAATTAGTCCCCTCTTGGTCCAATCAACCTGCACCCAACACATGAGCACTCCAGGCAAGTTAGGATTTGATCCACCTTCAATCTGACAAACTTGAAGGATTTGTTCAGCATTTACTTGGGGAGAAACTGAGTCCTGCCTGCTAAGGGAAAGACAGGCAGATGCTTGACCTCTTCTACCTCATGCCATCTCCTTCATAATCCCAGCAATTCCACTCTACCTCATATTTGCCTACATTCAACTGATCCACCCACCCTCAATTTTTTCTTTGATCTGGAGGTCACCCATAATTGTTCCCCATCTTATTACATTTCCAATGTTTTGGGTACTATAGCCTTTACCAATAGGAACTACCACAGCAAGGTGGACCAAGCCCTGATCTCAGGAATGAAGATTTATTGAGCATCTACTATGTGCTGGAAGCTTTCATATCAATTCTCCCTCCAAACTCTCATAATGGCCCCAAGATATAGGTATTGTCTTTTTAGGTATCCTCACTTCACAGATGAAGAAACCATGACTCAGAGAAATGTCAGCACTTGGGCCTGAGGTCCCACAGCTCAGGACCTGGGTTTATTCCCAATTCTGCTACTTCCTTAGCCTGCCCTTGCCCAAAGGGTGGTATTCCTTTTTCCCTCTGTATATGAGCCCCACTTCCTGGATGAAGCAAATGGGCTCTGTGGAAATAGATTTGCCTTTGAATCCCTTTGGGCCTGGTTACTCAGCAAACCAAGGTCACTTGAAATTCCAGGGTGGGGTGCAGCCCTCACAAATGCAGGCCAGGTGGACTTCCTGGAGGCCTCTGCCCTCAAGTCCAGCTCCTCCTTTAACTCCTCCGGCCCCAGAGACCGGCTCCCTCACTCCCTGACTGCTACTCAGTGCCAGTTCCCCCAAGGGTTAAAAACTAAGAACCAAATAATTTATTTCAAGATCTTCAAAAAACAAATTCAAAAAAAATTTTTAATTATGTCAAATTAAGGCCATTAAAAGTTAAGCTGTGTACCAAGAGCATTTTCCTGAGAAAGGTGCTGTAACATCATTATTTCTCCCCAAAACGCACTTACTGTACATTTCTCAAAGCCATCAGCCTTGATTGAAGGCTAATGAAAAAGCTGTCCTGCGTCAGTTTATTTCTTGTATCCATTAAGAATAATTACGGCTGAACAATTTTTGATGCCTGTAACCTTCGAAAGCGTTGCTAATGGCATTATAAATTGCTCCTTGTCCAATGACTACGGCGAGATGCTTAATTCAAAGGCGCTCTGTCAACAGGACTGATTTGTGTGGCTAATGAGTGCCTTTAAAACAACAGCCTCGGCTCATGCCTCCGAATGTCAATAAGAGGATGAGGCTCAATAAGGAGGCTTGTCCGTAATAATTAGCAGGGACAAGCGCTCCGGATCAGGCCCGTGGTGCCTTTCACGGCCCTGTTCTCAAGACATCCGGGGACCCCACAAAACTCTTCACTCCTGGGTCGGGGCTGGAACCAGGACCCAGAAGACCAGGACAGAGGATAACGGCAGAGGAGGGGTTGTTGGCCAGAGAGCATGTTCAAGACAGCGATGAAAAGACCAGTTGCCACGTATCAAGCCCTTGGTCATTAATTCTGCAGACACTTACTGAGCGCCTACTGAGTGCAGGTTCTGGGGGATGCAGGGATAAGTGGGACACACACAGACCCTGGGCTTCCTAAGTTTAACAAGTGGTAGGGCTGGCAAACAATGAACTAGGCCATAACCAGCCAGGCTGGTACGTACTGTGCTGGGGAAAGCAGAGGATGCCGTGAGAACAGCAAGCAGGGTGCCTGGACCAGCCGGGGGCTGGAGGAGGTGGTGCTTAAGATGCAACTAAAGGATTGTTAGGAGTTAGCCAGGCAAGAGGAGGTTGGGGTGGGGACTGGGGTGGGGGGCGTTGCACCTTGCCACCAAGAGAACAATCCATCAGGAGGAAAAGACAGGATGAGGAAACCTTAGGAAGCCTCACCTGCTGGGGTGGTGGGAGGTGAGACTGCAGGGGCTGATGAAGGCCCAGAGATCGAGGAATGGGGGACGTGGGGTGTGGGGGGAGGTGGACTGGAGGGGTGAAAGCATTTTAATGGGCAAATCTCTCCCACGATTCATAACAGTAGCAACATTACAGTTATGAAGTAGCAACAAAAATAATTTTATGGTTGAGTCACAACTTGAGGAACTGTATTTAAAGGGCCAGAAGGTTGAGAACCACGCCCTTATGGGGTCATGCTGAGGACTGGATGAGAAGACGTGTGTAGTGTTGTGTGTTCCCTGGCCCTTAATTAGCACTGTTTTCGCTAGTCACTGCATAGCAGGCACTCTTCAAAACACATGGATCCCCATTTGATCAAATGAGGAAACAAAAAGGCAAAATGGTGAAGTAACTGGCACACTGAGCTAGTATGACGTCTGAGCGCGTGGATCCCAGACCAGCACAGTTTCTTCTCCCCCCGCTGCCTCCCCAGCACAGCCGGAGGTGGAGTGCCGCAGCCAGCGTGTGCGTGTGCGTGCACATGTGTGCATGTGTGTGCGTGTGTGCGTGTGTCTGCAGGTGGTGGGATGCCTAGCGTGAGGGCCAGGGCATGGCGCAGCCACACACGGCTGTCAGCTGTGGGGCTCTGTCCCAGGCAGCCCTGGGCCTGCCACGAGGGCTCCAGGTGTTCGCCTGCAGGAGCTCAGGGGAGCAGACACGGTGGGGCCGCTCCTCCGCCCGCAGCCTCGGGGGGCTTGCCAGGTGCGGGGGCAGCAGGCAGGTTTCAGAGGACAGGCTGTCATGATCTGTCTCCCCACTTTTGATGACAAGCCTCAGATTTGTATCTCGGCAGAGAGGCACGAGGGAAATCCCGGGAGGAAATGATACGCGGGTGTTTGTTCCAATCTCTGGAGAGCTGTTTCGCCCGCAAAGCCCTTCCCTCCTGCTCCTGCCAAGAGAACGCGTGGAAGTGAGTGTTGAGACCCACGCTGGTCGCCCTTTTCTCCCGGACAGTACAGCAGTGCTTGTCCGGCCTCTGCCTCGGTCACTCAGAGACAGAGTTTAGTCCTCATCTTAGTGGGCCGCCCTGCAGCATCCAGCACTTCCAACCGTCAAATGTCTCCTGCTCTGGCTCCGTGACAGCGCGCCTTTGTCTCTGGAATCTCTGGCCAATCTCCCTTGGTCCTGCACAGGGATGTCGTCCTCTGCTTCCCACGTTCCTCTCCCAGCCTGGGTTCTCTTCTCACGCCAAGCCTTCTCCTCTGGCAAGTTCAGCCATCCCCCCAGCCTCATTGTCACCTGAAGGCTGCTGGCCCTCAAATTTCCCACCCCAGCCCATGCTCCTCTGCCATAGACCCATCGAGCCAGTTACCTTGGAACATCTGTTCAGGTGACTTACAGGGAACACAGAGAGGGTCAACATGTCCAAAAGCAAGTATCACCATCGTCCTCCAAGCCATCTCTCTTCCGTGTCCCCATCAACAAAACCGTCGCCCACCCAAGTGGCTGAGGCAGAGATTTGGAAGCAAGGTGGTCTGGGTTGAGATGCAGGCTTCTACCAAGTGGCTGTGTGACCTTAGCAAATTATTTAACTTCTCTGAGCATGTTTCCTCATCTGCAATTATGAGTTAGTATATACAATGTTAGAAGAGCAATAACCCATAAGATACTAACTGGGTCAGTTCTACCCCTTAAATGTTTCCTAACCCTTCTCTCTCACCACATGGCGATACTCATAAGTTTAAGACTTACTTCAAAGCCACTTAAATAAATATTGTGCCGTCCATTGATTTGGCATCTTTCATTATACCACCAGAGTGAGTCCAGAGGACAAATGACATCATAACCCTCCTGTGCCTCCTCATTGCCATTGTGGCAAAGTTCAAGTTTCGGAACCTGGTTTTGCCCTTCGGGGGGATACCCCTGCTCACTTACCCAGCCTCGTCTTTAGTCATTCCTTCTGACCTCTGGGCTTGAACCATGCTACTTGCTCACCTGAATCACCCTTGCTCTCTTCAAGTCCGGGCATGGGCATCAACCATGCACCACCCAGCACCCCCCTAAGGACCAAAGCACTCAGTCCCCAATCACCAGGAGCAGAGCACTGGCTGCTCTCAGGTCACCCTCCCTGGCGTAGCTCACAGCCAGGGACTGGTCCACGTGAGGCATCAAGGCCCACAGGTATGGCTCCCAAGAACACTCCTCCAGACACTGTCCCCACTCAAACCTCCTGCCCAGAGCCTGTCTCTGGGGAACCTGAGCTGGATGCCCCCCAGAACGTCTCTGTACCCTAGGCTGGGTTAGGTTCCTTTCCTGGAGCTCCCAAAGCCACCTCTGCTTCTATCTCTCCAAGCTCCTGCAACTTGGGCCCTCAACGGTTTGGCTCAGTGGATAGAGTGTCAACCTGTGGAATGAAGGGTCCTGGGTTCAATTCCGGTCAAGGGCACATGCCCAGGTTGCGGGCTCGATCCCCAATATGGGAAGTGGAAGAGGCAGCTGATCAATGATTCTCTCTCATCATTGATGTTTCTATCTCTCTCTCTCCCTCTCTCTCTTCCTCTCCGAAATCAATAAAAATATATTTTAAAAAATAAGCTGCCCCGACCAGTTTGGCTCAGTGGATAGAGCGTCAGCCTGTGGACTGAAGGGTCCCAGGTTCGATTCCGGTCAAGGGCATGTACCTTGGTTGTGGGCACATCCCCGGTAGGGGTGTGCTGGAGGCAGCTGGTCGATGTTTCTAACTATCTCTCTCCCTTCCTCTCTGTAAAAAAATCAATAATATATATTGAAAATAATAAGCTCCTACAATATGGAATAAAGTTACATGTTCTTGTTCATCCCCCACGAACTGAAAGCTGCTTACGAGGGACCACACTTATTCGCCTCTGTTTCTACCGCATCTGGCTTGCTGCCTGGAATGAGCCCTAACCCTTGGGCTCCGAGGTTTTCCTGGAGCCATTCACACGGGGATGTTGATGTGGCTTATACAACAAATCCTGGAACTCCACTCTGTGCTTACCAAGTGATGGGTCAGATGGACAGCCCAGAGCTTCGTTCCACCCTGAGCCTGAAAGATGGCGAGGCCTGGGAGAGCACAGGGGTCGGGACGGAGATGAGGTTTGGTGGACCATGCCTGCTAGCTACTCAACTCGATGATAGAAAACACCATCTTCACGCTTTGGTGCAGCTGCTTGGGTGGCAAATAGGCACGGCTAATATGCCTGTGCTTTCGTTTAGCCTGGCACATACTCCCTAAAAGTCTGCTCAATGGCTCCCTGTTGCCCCTGGATAAAGCCTGGACTCCTTAGCAAGTCCTATCATGGTTGTCCCTCAGCTATAATCCTTCCCTCCCTCTTTTTTTAAAAAATATTTTTATTGATTTCAGAGAGGAAGGAAGATGGAAAGAGAGATAGAAACATCAGTGATATGAGAGAACCATTGATTAGCTGCCTCCTGCACACCCCCTACTGGGGATCAAGCCAGCAACCTGGGAAGTACCCTGATTAGGAATCAAACTGTAACCTCTTGGTTCATAGGTCAACGCTCAACCACTGAGCCATGCTGGCCAGGCCCTTCCCTACTTCTCTCAAACTTGTTTCTTGCCATGCCTCCCTCATATATCTTTTGTTCTGGCCCCTCCTCAAACACACCACCCCTGCACACATCCTCCAGCCGCTGCACAGCAGCCTCTCCCTGCAGTGGCCATCCCCACTTTGCTGCCCAAGAAACTCCTACACAACTGACGTTTTCCCAGGTTTCTTCAGGAGGACCAAGGCACTTGGTCCATGTTCTGTCTTCCTCCAGGTCCTTTTGTACCACTTTGCATTGGGATCATCTGCTGTCCTGTTTGTCTTCCCGAACAAACTGTGAGCTCCACTCAGGCAGAGAACGTTTAGTTTGTCTTGATCCCCAGCATAACACTGGACATCCGCCGGGGCAGAAACTCAGGCACTGTCAGTTGATGGGGAGAAAGGAGTTTCTCTGCATCGGAGCCGGCTCAGGGCATAACTGTGGGAAAGATCTTCTGTTGCCTGGAACATGGGTTGAGAAAACATAGAGGATTCTGGTAGCTCTAGGGAGCACGGAGTTAGGGGCCTGGCCAAAGTCTCCAGAGATGAAGAGAGGAAAAATACCGTGGACTGATGGTCAGAGTCACAGGTTTAGATCCATTTGGGGAAGGTGGGGATCAACAGCCTTGACACCCACCTTACATCCATGGTGTCCATAAGGCATCTGCCCCAGCATCATCCCAGTCGATAATATTGCTACTTCACTACAACCCTGAAGCTAGTGTGGATGATAGCTCATTTATACAGGTGGTAACTGAGGCCCAGAGGTCTCCCAAGTTCCTTCCAACTCCAACATTCCTTGACTCAGTGACTCTTGCCAGACCTTATGTATGAGTACCAACCATGACTGTGGCCGTGGGAAGCCATGGAACCCAATGCTGGTCCTGGCTCTGTAGTCCTCTGGTGGGAGCCTATGACCTGCCCAAGGAGAGAAGACAGGACAAGGGACAGACGAGGCATCTCTTCCCTTAGAAGGATTCATCTTGACCCCCCACAATTGATTTGCATCTAGAGACCTTGCCAGCCTACCTTTCATTTAGGACAGGACTAAAGCTACACTTAGTTTTATAAACTCCCCAGGGGCCCGAAGACCAACCTTGCTGTTGACAGGATAAATGACATAACATACATGTTTGGGCTTTTGGAATTGCAAGGTGTCACAGATATGGAAGTTATTATTATTGCTGCTGCTATTGTTGCTCTGTAGTTTTTTATTTTTTAAAGAGGGCTCCTGGCATTCCCTTTGTTCATAGAACTATATTCAAGAGTCAGCCCGAACATGAGATTTCAAATAAGCCATTGAATAGAATCTGTGATTACTTGAAAAAAATATTATTCTTTATTCTAGAAAAATCTGACTTGTCAGAGATTGAAACAGAAAGAGAAATGATCAGGATGCTTTTGAAGTTTTGTTTTATAATTAGCAAGTGTACATATTTTAATTCATAAAACATGTGTGGGTGCCAAGGAAGTAGTGTATGTATATACACACACATATACATGTGCATATATGCACACTCTTGTGCAAGCACTTGTGCGCATGTGTTGTAGACACACACTGGCTGCAATGACTAGATTTTGAGTTCCCCAAGGGCAGGGACTGTGTCTTCCTTCCTGTCCCCCACACGGAGCCTGGCACATGACTGATGCTCAATAATTACTTGTTGAGTGAAAGAAAGTGAAGACAGTCGGTCAATAAGAAAGAGCTGATGTAGCAACCTTCCCCTGGGCAGCGTCTTGATGGGCCAGTGACCTTCTGTCAGTTACCAGCAGTGGGGGTGGGGCAGAGGAAAGAAAGAGCTGGAATTGCTAATGCTGCACTTCTGCAAAGTATCAGGAACTGTTTCCCAGGATTGTCTCTGCCACCCCCTCATCCCCTCAGAGCTTGGCATCTTCTCGATCCCCCACACTTCACCCCACACACACATATGCACACACACAGCCTCTTCCGAGGGCCTGCACCACCTCCGTTCTTTCTGACACAGTCGTCTATGGCACGCTGTGTCACGCCCCCTCACTCTCTGAAGAACTTAGAACCTGGCTCTTGATCTATATCCTGGAGGAACTTAGAGCTGGAACTGATGATCAATCCAACCCCCTGAATTACTGAGGCCTTAACTGTGCTAGACTGAAAAAATCGCCGTAGTTCTTTTCAGCTCTTCCCATAAAGAAGAGGAGCCGGTATCTCTGCTCCTTGATTTGGGGTTGAGTAGGACTCACTTTGGCCAATAGAAGGCAGATGAGGTATTATTGTACACAGTCTCCATCTAAGCCTGAGCTGGATGAGAGACAAGATATCTGGTCACCTCAAAACCTTAGGCAACAGCCAGTCAAACCCAAGGCCTATGAGTGAGGCCATCTTAGAGCAGCCCGCTCCAACCAGCATGCCAGTTGACCTCAGATACATGAGTGAGCCCAGCCAAGATCAGCCAAGCCTGGCCGAGGTCAGCAGAACTTCCCAGCTGGCTTTAGACTTGGAAACAAATAAATTGTTATTGGTGGTGTGAGTTTTTTTGTTGTTGTTTTTCATTTTAAGTTTTTAATGAAAGCTGTATGTAAGATTAGTTATTCCTACATCTTCTCGATTGTTTCTTTCTTGTGTTTGCTCTTTTCCTTTCCCACATGGCAAGTTTGGCTTTATGTTCAAGGATCTTTTTACAGACTTTGTCCAGCTTTAGTCTAGTGATATCCACCATGCTGGGGTGAATGCCCACTTGAATAGTTGTATCATTAACTTTTTCTCTCTGTGCTCATTCGGTGTAGATGACATATTTCTTTCAATAAACCTGAACTACTTTGCCAATTTGCTGCCCTTTGTAATGTGTTCACACACTTGAACTGCATCATCCTTTCAAATGGGCATGGATTGAATACTGTATTTCTGTCTCTGCTCTTTAGAAAGAGAAGACATAGTCTTCCTGTGAATGTGGGCAGTCTCATTGAAATGCCTTTCATGGTTCTTACTCTGGTCAGAAGTCACAAAGGAATTGAACTTCATTTTGACACCGGCATTTCTACGAGGGCCGCCAAAGGTAAGAAAATGTTGCTGATTTAAGCCACTATATCTGGAGTGATTTGCTTGCTTCAAAGTGCATGCAGCTACTTCTCCATGACCCTTACATTGTGCCATTACCCAGAACCCCACATCTCTGAACCAGGCAAATCTGTCCACCCCCTTTGACATGAGGCTGCTCTTTCTCCAGGCCCCTCACCTTCCTATTTTCACAACATCTGTTCTTCTGTTTCATTAAAACCACCAACATTTTCTTCTCCTTTAATTTTTCCCAATCTGACCTTCATGTATTTCTTTCCTTCCCAATCCCACCAAGATCCCATGGTCTATTACATTATCCACTCTTTTGCCAAAGTCTTCTTTCGACTCTGTCGCTCCATCACATCCTTAGAGAAACCCACTCTGGCTCAATCCAACTGCCCGTCTTTAAGTCTCAGTATCCATGCTGACAGGAAATGTCCATCCACATGGGTGACCCTGCCACAAATTCACCATCATCACCTGGGCCCCATTGTTGCCTCACAGGCCTCCGGTGTTTGCCTGGTTGGCTCTTGTTGCCTGACCCTCTGAGACCTGTCCAAGTCTTCACCCTTCTCCTCCCTCCTTAATGACCTACACATTCTACAGGCAGTGACCTCACCTCCTGCTTCACTAAGAAATGGAGTCACCGACATCCTGCAGCCACCTATAACTTGGCTGCATCACTTGCCCCTGTCTTCATCTTACTTTGCACAATCAGAAAGTTCTCCTTCCTTCTGACCTGGCCCTGCAAGGGACAATGGCCTGGAGAGCTAAGAGTTAAAGGACTCATTCCTCTTCCAACAAAGCATTTCCTTCTGTCTCTGTTTCTCTCTGTCTCTAGCTCTCTCCTCTCTTCCTCTCTCTCTTGTCTCTATTTTTCTAGGTAAGTGTGTTTCTTTCCAGTTTTCATTCTACTATGTGTATGTGTTTCTCTCTCTCTCTCTCTCTCTCTCTCTCTCTCTCTCTCTCTCTCTCTCTCTCTCTCTTTCTCTCCCTCTCCACATAGAGGAGCCCTGGCCGGTTTGGCTCAGTGGATAGAATGTTGGCCTGCGGACTCACGGGTCCCAGGTTTGATTCCGGTCAGGGGCATATACCTTGGTTGTGAGCACATCCCCAGTGGGGAGTGTGCAGGAGGCGGCTGATCAATGTTTCTCTCTCATCGATGTTTCTAACTCTCTATCCCTCTCCCTTCCTCTCTGTGAAAAATCAATAAAATATATATATTTTTTTAAATGGGGAGAGGATGAGATAGGTGTCTGAGGGAAACCTAACGGGAAACGTGGGGGCAGGGCTGCGGGACTCTTGGCTTCCCCTTCTAGGGACCCCCTTCCACCCACCTCTGTGCCAGGCCTTGGGTGCTGAATCTGAGAGAGGGAGAAGGAGAAAAGAATGAATGAGAGGGGTGGGAGGGAGGGAAAGAAGGGCCACCTCCCCCTAGGCCCGCATAGCCCAGTGGCCACAGCCTCAGCCGGGCTCCTCATGGGCTTGCTGATGTGTAACTAGAAGCATATCTGAGTTTATCAAGCAGCGGAGCAAAGCAGAGTTGGATAGTTCTCATTTTGACAGTCCCCAGAGGCCTGAGTCTCCATTAGTGAACTGGAGAAATTATTGGGGATTCATTCCCCCTCTCTTCCCGGTAAAGAGGGGGGGAAAGCTGAAGGAGAGAGATACCCACTTCAGAGACCTACACAAAATGCGACTAGAATTGGCAGGACAGTTCCAGAGAGAGAGGGCAGCCAACAGTCCGGCTGGGGCCAGCGACACGGACTCTCTCCTCCACGCCCACACGCCCTGGCCAGCACGGCCTCGCCTCCTCTGCTCCCCTCCTGCCCTGGAGAGGAGAGAGACTCCAGCCCAGGCCCCCACAGTGCTAGGAGCTCCTGACCTCCGCGTCAGGCCAGCCACGCTCACTCCGCCTTCCACTCACTGGGTGACCCCAGGCAAGTCACTTGGCCCCTCCGAGTTTAATTTTTCCATCTCTAAGAAAAGGGCGAAACCTCATGGTTGAACCCGTAGGTGCCACGCACCAATCACATCTGCTGACATCGCCTACTTGAAAAGGTCCTCTGTGAACTGGAGCGTACAGTGTATGTGTGATCCATCTGGGCAACTGAGGAGCTGCCATAGCCCCTCCTCCCACAGAGCCTTCTCACCCCCTGAAATGGTACCAGACCTCATGCCTTGCTCTTGGCTAATGGTCTCCCTTGTTCTTTCTCAGCTGAATAGATGGAGGGTCGAGACTAGGGGAGAAAGCCCGGATGCTGGGGGAGAACATACCTTCGAGCTGCCTCGCAAGCAGCTGGTCAAGACTGGAGCCCTCTGCCAGGCCAGTGCCAGGGCTGGGGCAGGGCAGGCCTAGGGGAACAGACAGGGAAATCCCAGGAAGACACCAAGTGACAGACACTCGCCTGGGGAGAGCCCGGCCTGTTTTCACAAAGGGGAACCAAGCCTTGAGACCATCTGCTGGGAGAAGCGTTTAACTGGAGGCCTCTGGCCAGTCCCCAAGAAGAACAGCAGCCAAGGAAGACCAGGCTGGTGATTAGCGGCCCACGGAGGGGCCCTGGGCAGGCGGCCGGCTCCCGCCCTCAGCAGATTCTCCGACAACAAAAGGAACCAACCGGCTGCATTTGGGCGGGTGGGGGCAGGAGGCCTGAGAGGGGTGAGATTCTGTCCATAAACATCTCAATAGCGTGATTAACTGAGCATCGCACATTGTAACCCTTTCCTTTAATGCACTTTCCCTGAATTACCGCGAGGAGCTGGCGGCGGAGGAGCCCGTACAAATTGCTGGAATGGGCAGTTAAGCGGGGAGGTCGGAGGTTAAATGAACACGGTTGTTTATGAAGACACAGCCCGAATCCATTTGCATTTTAATATTCTCTCAGTGAGACGGAAAGCCACTCTGAGGACAGCTTGTTTGGAAATCCCATTAACGGGTTATTTATGGGGCTCGTGGCTGGGTGACCCTTGCCCTTGTTTTGTTAAACATGAACCAGACATGAATCAGACGGGCAGCGGGCTAGCTTGCTATTGTTTCCCGTAGCACAAAATGTCATCCGATTCAATTATTCTGAAGCTGACACTTTCTGAATTATCACCCTCATAATGCTCAATTTTCCCTTTTTTCCCCTTTGCTCAACCTGATTATTTCTGACTTTGTAGAAAGCTGCCTCTCAGAGCAGCCATTTCACTGCCATCAACCATCACGGGGGCTGGGGATGCCGCAGTCCAGGGCTGGACAGGCCCGAGAGGCTGCCAGCCTTGCGGGGTAGGGGGGTGGGGTTGGCTCAGGTGGCACTCGGGAGGGCCCACACTTAGCCAGATGGCAGCCTCTGCCCTGTACTTCCCAGCCCAGCACCAGCTCAGGGACCTGCACTGCCTCCAGAGCCGAATTCTTGGGCTGTCACCCAGGGCTCTGAACAAGTCTTTTGATTAATATTAAAATAGGTTTTTCTGAAAAAAAGAAACTGGAAACTTATTGTAAAGCTGGGGGGGGGGGGTTGTGAAGCCAAGGAATATTTGGCTTTTGGAGTTTCTTCATGGAAAGTTAAGAAGGCTGGTAGGGACCCCAGGAGGGTCTTCCTGACCCAAAGATTCAAGAGGCAGGGGTATGACTCAGAGACGTAGGACAGACCCCGTGCAGAGATTGCCACCGGAGACAAACACACCAGCTCTCTGAGGGATTCACTTTCAAACGGATGTCATTTTTAAAATAAAAGGGGACCCTGATGTCCTGGTCCCTGAGATTAGGCCTGTGGCCTGGTACCCTCTCTCCCAATCTGGGCACTGGCAGAGCCAGCAGGACATTCCACGGGCCAGTTCTAGTGGCTTCTCTGTTTCAGGAAACAGGAGCCTGTCCCTCCAGCCAGAGCCCTGCTTCTCTACCCCACACGGCACAGCCAGCTACATACAGCCAAGCCCGGGACCTGGGGAGGCAAAAGAATGGGTGCCGGGCACCCCTCCACCCTCACCCCCACCATCTAAGCCATTATTTCAGGTCAGGGCAGGACTGCAAAGTCATCCCTGGGGACCCTGGAAGCCAGAGAAAGGGACAGGAGGAGCTCAAGTTTGCACTTTGCTGGGGAAAGAGCTGACTCTCAAACACAGAGCTTATCCACTCCGTGGGATGACAGCCCTCCGGCATGGCACCTCTCTGTCTGGAATGAAAGAAATGCCACAGTGCGAGGAAGAGCCCTTGGGTAGGGCCAGTAGCAGGGTAACAAATGCCCGTGTCCTTTTGCCCTGACTCCCCTGGACCTCCCTTTTCTGCCTGCAGCTTTCTCTGCCTCCTGGAGTTCACCTTGACACCTTGGAGGTAGGGAGAGGCCAGAAACACAAGGACATTAAAACCACCTGAGCAGCCCAGCGAATGACTTTTGGAATTTGACGTGTGCATAGCCCGGCTCCCTCACCCTTCGTGTAAGCTGATTCTATGGTGCGTTTCTACACTGAGTTCCTGGGCGGGGTTAAGGTCCGCTAGCCCACGGAGTTAGCCACCTGGCGTCGGGCCTCTCCCGTCCCCTCTCCCTGCCTTCACCTTGTATTCACGTCCTGTCTCAGGGTCCTGTTCTGGAAGATCCCAAACTAAGAGTGTTACCCTATCTGAGCGCTTCCCGTGTGTCAGGCCCTTTATATGCATCTCCTCTCAAATGATCCATGAAATAGGTGCTATTATTTCTCTATTTGCAGATGATGAGCCTGAGGATGGAAAGTTCTGGTTCAGGGTCACAGAGCTAATTGGGGGAGGGCTGGGCTTCGAATACAAGCAGCTTGACTCCAAAACCTGTGCCCCTAACAATAAATCCGGGGTCCTCACACATGTGAGCCAAAAGCCCCACTGTCTGGGGGTTGGGGGGTCCATCTGACCTCAACAGTGAGGCCACTCAAGGCCTTACACCCGGGGGTCAGCCAGGGGTGCCCACCAGCAGGCCTCACCCCTCATGCCAGGTGTGCGGACTACAGCGTGAGCATCTGCACTTCCTTGGGAACTCTCTTCCCACCACTTTCTGCAAAAGCCTTGGACCAAGTTTAAAATAGATTTCTCCTTACGATTTGGCCGTCTGAGGAATTCTCCTCTGGTGGTTAATTCAATCTTCATAGAAGCTGATTTTTTTTTTTTTCTCCCAGAAGAACAGGGAACAATGCATCTTTAGAACGGGCTTATAAGTGTCATGATTTTTCTACTAATTTACGCTGCATTCTCTGCTTTAAGATGTGAAATTACCTCATTGTGCCTCTGAATATCCTCCACGCTTGGGCCTGAAATTAAGCTCGCCATCGAGAAGCCTAAATGACCACAATTTGCTGTGTGAAATGCCCTGATTGCAAGTGCAATCCGGGCCCCAGCGCAGCCAGCTCTCTCCCCCTCACTGATTGGCCTTCCCCATAGGCTTTGCGGATACACCTGGTGCCACCTGACCACATGGGGGAGGGGAGGAAGGGAGACACACACCAGGCAGCTCTCTTGTCCCCAAAAGCAGATGCTGCCACCCACCTGCGCCACCTGCCAGGAATCAAAAGAGCATATGCTCCCTGCTCAGCCACCAAAACTTGTGTTGCATAAGCAAGGTGGCCCCACAACCAACACAGCCTATGGATCACCGGGCACTTCCGACCAATACCTTAGAGCCAGTCTAAGTTTTTCAAATCCTCAGAGACATCACAATTGCCCCCTACTCTTTCTGGGTTGCTCTGTGGTCCTGCTCCCAGCCTCTCATGAGAAGATTTGGTGTCACCTGGTTCCAGGCCTCTGCGATGCCAGTCCTTGGGTGTTGTGGGGTCTTGAATCTGACTCCCCAAGTTTAAATCTAAGCAATGCCATTTACTGTCTGTGGGACTGAGGGCAAGTCACTTCACTTCTCTGTGTCTGTTTTCCTCACCTGTAAATGCAGATGGTAATGTTACATACAGTGACAGAACTGTTGGTAGGGTTAGTAAAACAGTTAACGAAGTGGCTGTGCTGGGTGGCCAGCAAACATTCATGGGTCTGTGTTTCTACTAGAGGCCTGGTGCATAAAATTTGTGGGGTCGGGGAGAGGGAGTCCCTCAGCCTGACCTGCACCCTTTGCAATCTGGGACTCCTCAGGGATATCTGACTGCCTCTCGCAAACTGGGACCACTGGCTCCTAACCGCTTGTCTGCCTGCCTGCCTGGTCATCTCTAACTGCTCCTCTGCTAGCCTGATTGCCCCTAACTGCCTCTGCCTCACTCCACACCTGAGACCCAGGCTTCCCTCCCTCTGGCCAGCCACAGGCACCCAGGACCTGGGCCAGCTTCACCCAGGCCAGCTGCAGCCACAGCCACAGGGGACCGTGGGCGGGTGGCTTCACTTGGGCCTCAGCCCCAGCTGCTGGCACCCAGGACTGCAGGGCAGGCAGCTTGTCCCCCTCCCAGGCCATAGCCTGGCTTGTCTCCATTCCTCTCTCACGAGCTCATCTGTGCCTGGCTGGTCCCCATTTCTCTCTCCCCAGTGTTGAGTGTCTGAGCCATTATAGCATGACGACCATTTGCATATTACCTCTTTATTATATAGGATAATGCACACTGATGTCTATTTCCAGTGGATAAGGTCCTATGTCATTTTTTAAACTTTCATTTGGGGGTAAAACAAGTTGACCTGGGAGGTGTCAGGGAGGTTGGTCCAACATATCCACTTTGTTTCATCTGTCCAGAAGCAGACATCCCTGCTCCCAATTTCCAGGTAGGAATTCCAGGCTCCCCATCCTACGACATGGACAGCCCTAAACTCAGCACCGAGCTCTGCGCCCTGCAGCTGCCCCTGCCTGGCAGGTACCAAGAATCCTAGAATGTGAGGCACTCTGGTTAGTGTATTGGTTTCCTAAATGAGCTGTAACCAAGTTTCACAAATCACACGGCTTCAACAACAGAAATGTGCTGACACAGTCTGGAGGCTGGAAGTCTGAGATCAAGGTGTCTGTGGGGTTCATTCCTTCTGTGGCCTGTGAGGACTCCATGCCTCTCTCCTCACTTCAGGTGGTGTCCTGGCAATCTTTGGTGGTCCTTGGCTTATAGCAGCATCACCTTGTCTATGCTTTCATCTCCACATGGCTTCTCCCTGTGGGTGTCTGTGTCAAAACCTCCCCATTTTAGGCCTGTTTGGATCAGTGGATAGAGCGTCAGCCTGAGGAGTGAAGGGTCCCGGGTTCAATTCCAGTCAAGGGCATGTACCTTGGTGCAGGCAAATCTCCAGTGGAGGGTGTGCAGGATGCAGCTGATCAATGTTTCTCTCTCATTGATGTTTCTAGCTCTCTATCCCTCTCCCTTCCTCTCTGTAAAAAATCAATAAAATATATTAAGAAATAAAATAAAATAAACAAACAACAAAAAAAACCTCCCCATTTTATAAGGACACCAGTCACACCGCATGAGGGCCCACCCGGATGACCCCATTTTAACTTGATTACCTCTGTAAAGGCCCAATTTCCAAAGCAGGTCCCATTCTGAGATACTGCTGGGTATAAGACTTCAACATATGCAGTTGGGGGTAACACAATCCAACCCATCACAGCTAGCCACCCCCCTTATTTCATAGATAATGATGCCGATGGTTAAAGTGTTTGCCAAATGCAATCAGCAAACCCGGTTACAGGGGTGAGATTCCAACCCCAGACTCTCATACCCTAGTTCTGCCTCTGACTTCTTGACAGCAGAAGCGCAGGGGAGGTTTGAGAGCCTCAAGGAGAAGACTTGGCCATGGCCCAATAGGGCTGACAGTGACAACATCTCTGATGGGCCCCATTCAGACCCAGAAGCTGGGCCCACGCATCCCGGCTCCCAGCTGAGTGTTCCTAATGGTCAATCAGGCCGCACCAAAGAGCTTTTTAACAAACATCATTCATCTTATTCTGATGCCAGTGATGGGCCTGCCTCGCGCACGGGGAACGCAAAGCCTAAATGCAGCATTAAGATGATTTTAATGCTCACCGAGGAGTGCCAAAGCTCGGGGCCCCGTCTCCACCGCAGCCCGTCTTGACATGGGAGTTGGGATCCTGAAAGGCAATTTTGTTAATGCTACTGGGAGGAGCATGCAGGTCTGGAAACTCATCCATCATCTTAACACGCTTCGGGATGGACTGGGAAGATAAAGCTTTCATCTTCTCTGCCAGGCGGAGCCTCTTCAATTAGGCTGGGGCGGGGAGGGAGGGGGAAGGGGGGGAAGCAGGGAAGGCGCCCTGAGGGTGGAGGGAAAGGAGGGAAGGAGATGGATATGCCTCCTGTGCAGCAGAGCCTGGGTGTTAGGAGTGGGGGCTCCTCTGTCCAATAAAATAAGGAAGCAGCAAATGGAAAATGGGGGTGGGGTCTGCCCCGGCTCTAGTCAGAGAGGCAGGGGCCTGAGTTTCAGAGCAGCCCCTGGGAGAGTGAGCAGGAGGCAGGAAGTGGTAACAGACCGGGTAAAGTGCCTGTCTTCACAGCACCCAGAGTTCATTGGGGTCCCTTCCCCACAGGAAACTGATGGGATAGGAGGGGGCTCTGCCTTGAGCAAACCACTGGTGCCCTGGCTGGGTAGCTCAGTTGGTTAGTATCGTCCCAATAAGCCAAGGTTGTGGGTTCGATCCTCTGTCAGAGCACGTGCAAGAAGCAACCAAAAATGCATGAATAAGTAGAATAACAAAACGATCTCTCTCTCTCTCTCTCTCTCTCTCTCTCTCTCTCTCTCTCTCTCCTTATCTCTCTCTCCCCCCCACCCAATAAAAAATAAAATAAAATTTTTAAAAAGAAAATCACTGGCCCCAGCCCTAGCCCCCATAGCCATGTCCCTAATCCAGGGAAGGGTCCCAGCCAGCCCAGGGGCAAGGCTGAGAGCAGACTCAGCTCAGAGTCTCTCCGCTGCAGGAGGTGCCCCCTGACGGCTGCCTAGAGCATATGCCAAGCCACTGGGGTGGGGATGGGGAGGAGGCGAGGCATAAAGACTATAGGGTTTGCCTGGCCAGTGTGGCTCAGTGGTTGAGCATTGACCTATGAATCAGAAGGCCATTGGTTTGATTCCCAGTCAGGGCACATGCCCAGGTTTCAAGTTTGATCCCCAGTAGGGGGGGTGCAGAAGGCAGCCAATTGATAATGCTCTCTCATCATTGATGTTTCTGTCTCTCATTCCCTCATCCTTCCTCTCTGAAATTAATAAAAACGTATTAAAATTTTTTAAGACTACAGGGCTCAAGCACTTTCTAAGCATCCCCTTGTCCTGCTGCCATTCTTCCCCAGCCCTCGGGCCTGCAGAAGCCCCAGCCCTCACCGTTTGTAACAGCCTGTCTAGGCAGCAGGAAGTCAGCCCCAATCACCCAGATGTAGGGCCCTTCCCTCCCCCCACAGAGTGGGAGCGAGAACGGGACGCCTTTAGCCTCTGCCCAGAGCTGCATCGGTCACCAGGACTTCCACACACAGGGAGGCACACAAGCCTTCTCTCCCCTTTTCTCTTCCCCTTGGGTGCAGCCCCCTCCGGGCCACAGACAAGGGGAGAACACAGCTGTGCTGCAAAGAGAGGCCACTGGCATCGGAGGCTGCCAGGCGGAGGCTGCCGCTGGGCCTGAAGAAGCCAGGAGGACTTTCTCAGAAGACGGGCTAAGTAAAACGCAAAGTTTATTTGAACTTGAAATTGGGGTTGGGTGATTGTACTGCCACTTATGTCTTTATCCTGACACATTGTCACCTGCCATGGCTGGACTCTCCCAGAGTCGATCGGTTATTGATCGAACTGCCGATAAGTCATCTAGGGATTTACTGAGCAGTATCCACCAGGTGCTTAATGGGCCTTGCCCTCTGCCAGTCAGCCTGGAAACATTTATGGAAACACTCCAGTAATAATAATAATAATAATAATAATAATAATAATAATAATGGCAGCTACTATTTATTGAGCACTTGCTTTGTCTCCCACATGCTTCCCATGTTCTAATTCACTGCCTTTCTGGCCCGCTTCATCCCTCATCTCTCCCTGCCTCCTGCTGTAAGCTCCAGCCACACCGACCTGCCTGCCTCCCACGCTGTGTCACATCTCACATCTGCTTCCCGGCCCCAAATGCCTGCCCAGCCTTCTCCAGCTAAGCACCCTCCTACTCGCTCCCCAGATGCAGCTCAGGTCACCTCCCCAGGAAACTCCCCCCGAAGCCCAGCTGAGCCGAGTCCCTCCGACCTGTGCCCAACTACACTGCACGCAGCCAGGAGGACAAATGGAGTGTTGGCCTCCCCAGAGCGGACATCACTAAGGGATGGCGCTCTGGGAACTCTCAGGGCTTGGTGGGCCATGCCGGCAGCGCACAGGGTGGGCCGTCGGGTCCCCTATGGATGTGCAGAGCTTAGCTAATCCCTGGCTCCTGGAAGCACCCATCTTGTGAGGCTGCATTTCTCATGTCCCAACCCTGACTGCCCCTCACCCCACCCTGGTCCGTCTGTCACCTTCCTAGGACAGGGGCAGGGGAGGAAGGGAGGACCTAGCAGACGAGAGGACAAAAGAGAGGGGCCATTTCCAGAGAAGGATGTGAACTAAAAGGCAAGGGAAGGAATGGTGGCATCCTCCGCCCGCAGCTGGGGAAGGAGGGTATCCATCTGTGCCCCGGTCAGAACGAGAGACGGGGTCTCCTGGAAGGACGGGGAGGAGGCCAGGGTGGGGCATGTGGTGTTGGGTTTTTCTGTTCCCTAAACCTTAACAATGGGATTACCACAGGCAGATCCTTATCCTCCACCCAGCAAGGCACGAAGTGCTTTCGCGCACCTACTCTGTCTTTCCATCCTAAACCCACTCGATGGCGTTGAAATTATTATCCCCATTTAACAGCAGGGAAACTGAGGCCCCGAAGGAGTCCTTCGTCAAATATGGCCATAGGATTCAGTGAGGGGGCTTCTCACACCAAGTTCCTCCTCTTCCCTGTGGCACACCCTGCCTTTCTGCACCATGGGGGCTAGACTTTGCAAGAAAAGCTAGAAGGTGTTGGGAGTGTGACTGAGTGTTGGGAGGGGGAGGGGTGAGATGGCAGCAGTGAGGGTTGGGGGCTGGGCAGAATGCAAACACAGGCCCCACAAGGGCAGAAGTGGATAAGAAATAAAATTGCTCTAGCAATCAGATAAATAAATACAGACAACTAAGAAGCCCCGGCCTGCCCAACACCTCATTCCTTCTTTGCTCAGCCTGGTCTCACCCTCCCCACCCCCACACTTGTCCTGCTGGCCTGTCAGAGTTGCCCGAGAGAGGGAGGAAGGACAGGAGACTCCCTAATCGCAGGATCCACCCTATCTAGGTGACCGGTGTCTCCTTTTTTCTGAAGGCAAGCTATTCCCTTGTGTTCTATGTAAATGAGCTGTTTGTAAATGTGCATCCATAATGGAAGCTGTCAGGTCGGGCTGGGGTTTAGCTGGGATGGGAAGGACAATAGATTCCATGCTCTGGGGGAGGGTCCGGGGGAGGGGACTGTGGGGCTCAGGAGGCCTGGAGAGAAGGAGGCAGGTGCTGGGTGGGCCTGAGCAGGGTTGGGAGGAGTGATGAGGCCCAACCCAGAGCCTTGCTGAGACCTGGAGCCTCAGGCACAGAGGTGACAGGAGCAGGGAGCCTGTAATGACAGCTGGGGTGGGGGGAGTGCCATGTGCCAGGGTGAGAAGGAGAGGCCTGGGGCTCTGGGGCAGCTGGGGCACCCCCTGGGTGACAGGGAACACCTCAGGGCAGCCTCAGAGCAGCTGCATTGGAAATTGGCAGGAAGTCTGTGTGCCCGCACAGCACTGTGTGACCAGTGGCTCTGCATGGCCACGCCTGCAGGAAGTGGCCTGCTTGCATCTCGGGAAGCATGATAAGGCTCAGCACAGCTCCCAATACAGATAGCAACGATCAATTAAATGGTCGTGCTGATATTTAGACTTTAATTGCAAATAGAAACAAAGCACTCTGTTTAACTTAAGCAGAAAAAAAAAAAGAAGAAATGTATTAAGGCCCCGGGGTATCTGCTGGACCCCCGAGGGGGAAACAGAGGCGACGCAGCCTCTCCCTGCCTCTGCAGGCTCCTGCAGACCAGCTCCTCCTTCTTACCCCGCAGCCCCCGGGGTTCGGGGGTTTGAACCTCTGCCCCTAGCAGAAGCGCACCAGCTCTCAAGCCCAATTCCAAATTATCCGTAGAGAAAAATGTCGGTTCCCTCCGGTTAGCAGTCGTGGCTGGGGAATGGAGTTCCTGTCGCAGTCACTCATCGAATCACTCATTCATTCAACAAAAGGTTTGTGGGGCAACTACCATGCCAAGCTCTGTTGCAGGTGCCAGGTACCCCTGCCCTCCTAGAGCTTGCATTTTAGTTCAGGGAAGAGAGGCAGGAAACAGCCAACTAGATGTAGAAGATGTCAAGACAACTGGCAGGGGAGGGAAAGAGCGCCGGGGCGGGGGTGAGTAAAGTGCTCTTATGTAAGGCTAGAGACAGGGCTGAAGAGACATCTGACGAGAGAGGGGAGGGAGTTAAGGAGACAGGCAGACAGGTTTGTGAGGGATGTTCTGTAGGTGATGAAAAACAGGCATCAAGGAGGAGGAAGGGCATGGTGGGTTTGAGGAAAGGCAGGGAGCAAATAAGCCTGAGGGAGAAGGGAGGGGGCAGGGCCCACTGCCTGTGGACAGCAGAGAAGTGACACCCTCTGGTACTCGGAGCGCCACGCATACTAAACTTTGACCCGTGGTTAATGAGAGAGGTACAGGAGGAAGGTGAGGCATTGGGAAAGTCCAGTGGCTTCGGGGCTTGATCTGTCAGAGGAAGTTATAAAGAAAGGGCTGTCTGCTTCTGATAGCTTTGAAAACCCGGCAAATCTAAAACGGCGAGTCCAAGGAAGCTACCTGACAGCGTACGGTGTGCTTTGAAAGCCAGCAGGTCACAATGACATCTTTAAAAGGGACTCATCTCCCACTGCCACTGGGCTGAAGGCTGGGCCCAGGATCTGACTTCACCGTTTGATTATTAAGGGGGAGAGCCACAAAGTTGACGAATGCATAGCCTCATGGGTGTCCTTAAAGTCTGTGACAGGTAGAGTGGGACCCTGACGCCTGGGATGAGGACATCTGTGGACACAGCCTGAAAACCTTCCACCTGGCATTCCCCCTGAGCCTTCCGTGGGAGACGCAGGCCCCCCACCCTCTGCTTCCTCTCGCCTGGAGACCACTCAACACCACGCAGAAACAGAGGGAGTTGCAAAGAAAAGACAGTGTTTAGAAAGCAGATGCTTGGGATCTTGGAGGGGACACAGCCATTGGTAAAGGTAAGCACGAATGTCTGACCATGGCACTGGACGGCCCCGATGAGATGGAGGAAGGGCGGGGCAGTGGGAAGGGAGGCTGCGGAAGGGTCGTCTCCGTGTGATAGCAATCATCAAGAACTGAGATGGGGCCGTGTTGGAGAAACGACGGGCCAGGGCTTTTAAATCTGCACAGGATGGGAGTTGGGGGGGACTAGGGGTCCAGGGGTGACCACAACAAGGAGGAGTGCCCAAGGGGCTTAGTCTGAGGGCATGACTTCAACGCAGCAGTTTTGGGGGACACATAAGAAGGAACAATGACAAGTGGCCATGACCTACCAGGCCTAGTGGTTCAAGGGCTGCGAGGACAAGAAGCCAGCGCTAGGGGGGGTGGCAGGAGGCAGTGTCCTCAGCGGGGAGCCTGGTTTTCCTGAGTGCAGGAAGGTGGGGGGGCCCGCTGAGGGACGAGGGGAAGGACGTTTTGCTGATGACTAACCACCGAGCGCACAGTGGGCAGTTCTCACGACTAGGGAAGGAGAGGGCCGGAGTCATATTGGTGGGCACACAGCCAAATGAAGAGCAGGGGTGAGAGGTAAACTGGGAGTGTGGGGGTTTTTGTGGAGACCAACATCAGGAAGGCTAAAGGGCATGGTGAGACTCGTCTGCTGGGGTCCGGGGCAGACGGTGTGGTGAGGCTGTGAGTGTGGGGACAGGAGGAAAGGGGCTGTCCTTTCAGGGACATGTGGCTGTAAGGTCCTTTCTTTATTCTGTCCCTGAACACACACAGACCTGGCTGCTGGGGCCCAGCCTGAAGATGAGGGGAGCGGGGAGATCCTAGAGAAAGAGCCGCAGTCGGGACCTGGGGGAGCCTAAGTTCAAATCCTCACTCTGCCTCAGCTGGGCGACCTTGGGCCCCTCCGAGCCTGTCTCCCGTTCTATGAAATGGGGTGGCACCTACCTCACGGGATCATTGTGAGGGTTCTGTGCGATGGGGCGAGAGGAGCACTGCGCACTGAGCAGAGCCTCGCTCATGTCAAGCCCTGAGGAAGAAGTAGCTGTTCATCTGAAGAATCCACACACTTGAAGCAGCCAGACTGGTCCAGAACCTTGACTGCAAATCTCAGAAGGTCTCCCCACTTTCAACCCCTTTCACATCTGCCATGTCTGATACGTGTCTGTGCAGACCGCACACATTTATTTTCAAAATGGGTAAGTTGTGACGAGATGAAACCCACATCATGGAATAAACCCCATAGCATTTGCTAACATGACAATTTCCACATAAATAGAGAATGGCACACTCAGGACGCTCTATAGAACAGGTCTGAAGTCTACACCTCACTCACCGAGGCCTTAGTGATGGCCAAGATAGACATGACTGAGGTCACTGATATCTGAGGAGGCTCCCTGGTATCCAATAGGATTCATTCTAGACCAACCACTTGCTTATGTCAAGGTGTGCTCATTCATTCAATAAATGCTTATTGCGTGCCTACTGTGTGCCAGGAGTTCCATCAAATAGTTGAGCTAGGAAAACAGAAACCGTTGCAGGAATTCCAAGAAGGAAGGTACTCATAAAACCTTTGGAAGGGCTGGGAGGGCACACATTCATGATGAAAGGAATTATTTCTTAAGAAGCTGCATGAAACAAGAAAATTCACAAGATGCTTGTAGCTACCTCCAGGACTAAGGCATAAGCTTTGCAAGAAAACACCCAGCAGCCACAGCAAATAGCTCACATGTGTAGAAACCCATGCATCAGCCCATTGCTGCCGGAGGGATAGTATCAATTCAGCTTTTCTTCCACCTTCCAAATGTTGTAGGTGTGCCATTGGCAGGATCACACCTGGAATCCCATTAGCAGAGGCTCTGGGACAATGCACCTCCCAAGCTTCTAGCCCTTGTGATACAAGAGCGTGCATAGCTCTATTCCCAGCGCTGTGGGGATCATGGGAAACAGAGTGCCTGACTTCTTGGAGCTTCTATTCTAGTGGAGAAGGCAGATGGTAAATAAAACACGTTTAGAACATATAATGTCATTCATGACTGTAATGGAGACAGAGCCGGGTAAGAGGAGAGAGGTTGACTGAGGAGGTGACTAATATTTTAGCAACATCATAAAGCAGATAATGGGAGGCAGCCATTCCGTTCTCTGAATAGGAGTATTTTAGACAGAAAGGACAGAGAATTAATTTCCTGTTACCACAAACTTAGTGGCTTAAAACAACAGAAATGTATTCTTTTGCAGCTCTGGAGAACGGAAGTCTGAAATGAGTCTTCTGGGACAAAGGTGTCAACAGGCTAGTTCTTCCCGGAAGCTCCAGAGGAGAATCCACTTCTTTCCTCTCCTGGCTTCCGGTAGCATTCCCTGGCATTCTTTGGCTCATTGCCACATCGTTGCAATCTCTGCTTCTGTCACCATGTTGCCTTCTCTTGTAGTCAAATCTCCCTTCGTCTCCTCTCATAAGAACACTTGTGATTACATTAGGCCCATCCAGATAATCCAGAATAATGCCCATTTCAACAGCCTTAACTTAATCACTTCTGCAAAGTCCCTTCTGCTACATAAGGTGACATTCACAGTTTCCAAGTATTAGGACAGGGATAGATTCTGAATGCCCATTATTCAAACGACCACATATAGCACATGCAAAAGCCCTGAGGCAGGAGCTTGTCCGGGGACAAGTGTGACTAATGGAGACAACTCAAGAGAGGACACTGGGAGATGAGACTGAACAGGTGGGAGAGGCCACAACAATCAGAACCTCTGCATTGGTCAGAGTCAATACTCGCTGTTGTGTTACTAACCCCTCCGAAGTCTCAGAGGCATAACAGAGGGAAGGTATGTTTCTCTCCCATCCTGCCTGATGTGGGCCCAGCTCATCTTTCCAGTGTCTTCTGGATCCCCCAGGCCTCAGAGTGCTATTTGAGGTCCCCCACATCTATCTGGCAACAGGAGGAGAGACACAGTGGGATCCCTCTAGAAATTTTAGGCCTCAGGTCCAGAAGAGGTGGACATCACTGCTGTCCACTCTCCAGGGGCCAGAGCTAGTCACATGACCCTACCGAGATGCAGGGACAAGAAGAAACACGGCCTTCCTTTGTGCCCAGGAGGAAAATGAACGGTTGGGTAAACATGCAGCCTTTCCCTTGCCCCGGCACTTACTGTAGGACAGTGTGTGAACTTCGACCTTTACTTAAGGGATATGGGAACCCTTAGAACATGTTGAGCAGAAGGATGACATAATCAACTTAAAAATTTTTATTAAAAACACACACATGGAAATGTTCCATGTCATGATTGTGCTGGTGGTGGTGAACTTGACTGTTTCCGTGTGTCAACACTCATTGAGTTTATGCTTAAAATTAGTGAATTTTATTTGTGATAATTATACCCCATAGAGCTGATTTCTTGAGACTAAAACATGGTGGGGAGGTGCAGGAATCAAAGCAGGGAGACTAGTCGGCAAGTGTAGCTGTGGTAGGAAGTTGGGTTGAGTTTCAGGTAGAAACAAACAGAATTTGCTGACATAACAGCTGTAACGAAGGGCTGACTCCACCACTTAATGGTGATCATGGGCAAGTATCTCAAAATCTCTGAGCCTTAGTTTCCTCCTCTGCAAAATGGGAGTAATAGGAACAGCTCTATAGATTCGGTGGAAGGTTCAAAATGAGATAACGTATGAAAAATCCTGAGCACAGAGCCTGGCACAAAGTGAGCCCTTGATACACTTCCATAGCGACAGGAAGTACCCTAGACGGAGTGCACACCCAGCCAGGTACCGTACAGAAATGCTTTACAGTCCTTATCTCTTGGCGTGACGGCCAAAGGGCCAGTCCTCATGCTATTTTTGGCCCCAGGTGAAAGTGACCAGAGCTGATGACTTCACCGGCCAAAACCAGGAGGCAGAGTTCCCAGCTCAGACCCCATGAAGGTCGTAGAAAGCACCTCCAGAGAGATCCAGACCCCTGTCAAGGGCAGAATGCAAACCAGCCACCAGCAATGAGGACAGAGCACTCCTTGGTGGGAAACATGCAATTTTACAACACGCTCTTAGAGGTTTAAAATCAAACGCCCTTTAGGAGGCAGTGGGGACTTTGATTGTGAGGCCAAGGCACTCTCTGTTTCTCAGCAATCCATAGGTTCTCCAGAAGCAGCTCAGGGAGAGGCTGCAGTTCGCATCCTCTGAGCACCGGTGATGTCCCAGGCCCTAAATAAAGAATTTTCACAATCCCATGCAGCCCTGCAAAAGCCCTTTGTGATAATTATCACCATTCCCATTGCCTGGTTCAGAGAGGCTAGGTGACTTTCCTGAGCTCGCACAGCTGAGAGGCTGCAGAGGGAAGCATGTGCCATGTTATGAGTACCATTAAGGTGATGTAGTACGTGGCTGGTCATATAGGGGTGGGCAGTGGACACTGGAGCCACACTGCCTGGGTTTGCAGCCAGCTCCACCCCTTACAGGCTGAATGAACCCAGTGTGTGGTACTTAACCTGCCTGTGCCTCAGTGGCCTTATAATGATAATATCGGTACCCACTTTATAAGATTATTGTGAGCATTAAAGGAATTACTATTAATAAAGAGCTTGGAAAGGTGCCCGGCACATAGCAAGAGTTATGTAAGATTTCACTCATTATTAGTGATTACAGCGAGTCCTGTGCCAGTGACCAGCCCAGCGTGGTCACTGAGGGGACAAGAAAAGAATCATAACGTTTCTAACGAGAAGAGCCTAAGACAAGGGTTGGCAAATTATGACCTGCACTGGCCCTCCACCTGTGTTTATAAATAAAGTTTTATTGGAACACAGCCACGCTCATTACTTTATATCCTTCCTTTGGCTGCTTTTGCTCTACAAGAATAGAACTGAGTGGTTGGGACAGAGACTATGCACAGCATGGAAAGTCTAAAACAGGACTTCCTGGTCCTTTATCAAAAAAAGTTTGCTGACCCACTGAGAAGCTAGCTAGTCTAATCCCTTATCATCTAAATCACCTCCCCAATTGGTCTTGATTGAACACCTTCAGGAATGGGCCATTCTTTCCCTCCCGAGGCAGCTCAGACAT